>JAPMUY010003984.1:252500-257500 GCA_026901105.3 Galaxias olidus | reverse complement strand
TGTAGGTATGTATGTATGTATGTCTGTAGGTATGTAGGTAGGTATGTATGTGTGTAGGTATGTATGTCTGTATGTCTGTAGGTAGGTAGGTAGGTAGGTAGGTAGGTAGGTAGGTAGGTAGGTATGTATGTAGGTAGGTAGGTAGGTAGGTAGGTAGGTAGGTAGGTAGGTAGGTGTGTGTGTGTGTGTGTGCATGTGTGTGTGTGTATGTGTGTGTGTGTATGGATGTGTGTGTGTGTGTGTGTATGTATGTATGTATGTATGTATGTATTTATGTAGGTATGTATCTAGTGTATGTATGTATGAATGTAGTGTGTATGTATGTAGCGTATGTATGTGCGTAGGTATTCTTTATTTCTTTCTTCTTGAATTCTTCATTTATTCTTTTTTTTCTTTAATATTTAAGCGGTCTGTGTAGTGCAGCATGGTGATGGTGAGATGCGGGAGTCCTGCGGTGAAATACTGTGTCTCTATTCCTGCCTGTGTGAGTCAGCTCCCCCTGGTCACAGCTATTTAAAGCTGACACCGTCCCACCCAGGTGAGCATAACCTCACTCTGTGCTGTGTGGGCGCCGACGGACCTCCAGACCCCACCCACCACTGCATGAAACTCTGAAGACAGAGGGACAGTGAGTGCCCCCACCAGGGCTCACAGAGTGTGTGGGTGTGTGTTTGGTCTGTGTGTGTTGGTACGAGTGTGTGTGAGCGTCTGTGTGTGTGTTCGGTCTATGTTTGTGTGCACGAGTGTGTGTGCATGTGTTTAGTCTCTGTATGTGTGCATGAGTGTGTTTGGTCTATGTTTGTGTGTAATGGTGTGTGTGTGTGTGTGTGTGTGTGTGTGAGATCCGGTTGGGTGTTGTATTAGGACGATGACGTCTTTCCAGCGCTACAGAGTCTGAAACACTTTACATAAGCTACTGTCTCCTCAGCCAGCCTGTGTGAGAAACAGACACGATCACTCTGCTCCCCAGGCGGCTACATTCTGATGTTCCCCTGCTAAACTGGAGATGTGGGGAAGGTAGTCAGGTTCAGAGCAAGTTTCTTTCTTTATTTCTTTCTTTCTTTCTTTCTTTCTTTCTTTCTTTCTTTCTTTCTGTCTTTCTTTCTGTCTTTCGGTGTCTGTCTGTCCGTCCGTCCGTCCGTCTGTGTCTCTCTCTCACCCCCTTCTCTCCTTCTATTTCTCTCTCTCTCTCTCTCTCTCTCTCTCTCTCTCTCTCTCTCTCTCTCTCTCTGCCTTCTCTCTCTCTCTCTCTCTCTCTCTCTCTCTCTCTCTCTCTCTCTCTCTCTCTCTCTCTCTCTTTCTCTTTCTCTCGCTCTCTCTCTCTCTCTCTCTCTCTCACCATCAGTAGGGTAAACATGGTCTGTCCCACGTTGAATCCGTGTCTCCAGTTGTGGTAGGTGATGGCTCTGTATCCTTTACTGAGAGAGTAGACAAACTTCACCAGGGCCTGAGGAAGAAACACACACACACACACACACACACACACACACACACACACACACACACACACACACACACACACACACACACACACACACACACACACACACACACACACCCACGTGTGCGTGCGCGACATGTACGAGACTTATCAAAACGAGTTGGCATCATTTCAACACAACTCAGTATAAAGAAGAATCTGGACATTTCAATATGAGTGAAGGTTGGGCTTTGGAACGGGCTAGCTGTCTCAGCTGGTGTATAATAACTCAAATAAAATGGATTGTGATTACGGTATTATGATGATATTATTACATGAACTCAGGGTTCATTATTAGAATTATGATGATGATGATGATGAAGACTAACTCACAGTTCGAGGTACATGGAACTTGTCCACCACCTTCAGCTCGTAGTACATCTTCACCCCACACTTGACCAGGTCCAGCTCCGAGTGCCAAACATCCCAGAAGTGGAACTCAAAGAGCTCCACTGTCTTAGAGTTAGGGAGGGCCTCCCCCTGCAGAATACACCCGCACGGAGAGACGGACAGCAGGAGGAGGAGCAGGAGAGACAGGAAGAGGAGGAGGAGGAGAGAGAGAGAGACGGCAGGAGAGAAAGAGAGAGACGGACAGGATAAGGAGGCGAGAGAGACATGCAGGAAGAGGAGGGGAGAGAGACGGACAGAGAGAAAAAGAGGGAGAGGGACAGGGAGAGTAGGACAGAGAGAGACGGGCAGGAAGAGAAAAATAGAGAGAGCGGGAAGGGACAGGAAGAAAAAAAATAGAAGAGGAGGTACAGAGACAATGGAAGAGAAAGAGAGAGGGATGAAGAGTGAAATAGAGAGCAATGAAGAGAAAGAGAGAGAGAGAAGGAAGAAAAAGGCAGAAACATGAGAGAGGTATAGAGGAAGAGAAACAAACTCTGAATGGAAAGAGGAGGTACATATGAAGAGATAAATGAACAGAACGAGAGAAAGAAAAGTGGACAAACCGACAGACAGGACGAAAAACATAGAGACGGACAGAAGGTAAAAATGAAAAAGAGGTTCTCTACCAGAATTTGCTGCAGCTCCTCCTCCTCACAATCTTCCGGCTCTTTCCCGAATCTCTCTCGGGTGTTCTGAAAAGAGCAACACACACACACACCCACACACACACACACACACACACACACACACACACACACACACACACACACACACACACACACACACACACACACACACACACACACACACACACACACACACACACACACACACACACTCACCTTGAATGCAGCAGTAATATGTCTGTGCCAGGCCCCCTCTGAGACCACTGTGATATTTTTTCTCTCTCAAACCCCACCATGACGGACTGAGCCTTTCTCTCTCTCCCTCCATCCCTCCCTCCATCCCTCTATTCACATCCTTCCTTCGTCGTGCCCCACTGCATCTCTCTCCATCCACTTCCCTCGCTTCATTTCTCTCTTCCCTCCTCCCCCCTTTCTCACTCAGGCAGCCTTTTCTTCCCTCTCTCTTTCTCCTAACCCCTCCCTCCATCCCTCCATCCCTCCCTGATGACCAGGTGTAAGCCCTGATAGATGACCTCATATAAAGTATGGCAGCGCTGTGTGGTTATATATGAGGGTCATGTCTATGGGTCTATCTTGATGTCTACCTGCTACATGCTGTCTTTGTGACGGAAATCCATCACACTCAACAGTCATGTCAGTCTGTGTGGGTGTGTGTGTGTGTGTGTACGTGTGTTTATATGGCTTTGGGTATGTGTGTGTATGTGTCGGTTTGTGTTTGTGTATGTCAATGTGTTTGAATGCATGTGTGTGTGCGTGTGTGCGTGCGTGTGTGTGTGTGTGTGTGTGTGTGTGTGTGTGTGTATGTGTGTGTGCGTGTATGTGCATGCGTGTATATGTGTGTGTGTATGTACGTGTGAGTATGTGTGTGTGTGTGTGTGTGTGCGTGTACGTGTGTGTGTTCTCAGGTGAAACCCACCAGAACGTTCTGGATCTCGTCCTTGCGACACTTCATGTGGTAGTTGACCATTTCCTGGAAGATGTCCCTCCTGTTCTCCAGCTTGTTCATGCGGTCGTACGTGTCACACACCAGACAGGACCACCCCAGGAACTGGGTCAGAGACTAAGGGGGAGAGAGAGAGGGGGGGGGGGGGGGGGGGGGGGGACGGAACAAAGAGACAGACAGAAGTAGTGTTGGAGTTTTAAAGTGGAGTATTTGCACCCCTCCCAACACACACACACACACACACAGTGCCCTTTCACCAAACTCCCTCATACCATGACCAATCTCACACATACACACATGCACACCCACACTCACACACACACACACACACACACACACACACACACGCACACGCACGCGCGCGCGCGCGCACGCACACGCACACGCACACCCACACACACACACACACACACACACACACACACACACACACACACACACGCACACGGCACACACACACACACACACACACACACAACACACACACACACACATGCAAGGGCTTCCACTCACACAACTTTGCACACACACACACACACACACACACACACACACACACACACACACACACACACACACACACACACACACACTGGGGAGGGAGAGCACGTTCTTTATGGTCCAGCCTGATGCGTCCAGGGGCTCTTTCTGAAGGGAGGGAACACACACACACACATGGGGACGCACACATTATGGTACACACACGCACACGCAGACACACACACACACACACGCACACGCACGCACACATACACGCACACGCAGACACACACAAAGACACGCACGCACACACACACACACACACACACACACACACACACACACACACACACACACACACACACACACACACACACACACACACACACACACACACACACACACGTACACACGCAAACACACACACACACACACACACACACACACACACACACACACACACACACACACACACACACACACACACACACACACAGACACACACGTACAAACGTATTGTAATGAGAGGTAATGTTAGGTGAGCATGCTTCAGACACAGGGTTTATGTTGACATTGAGTCACACAACACTGAGGCTGTTTCTGCTGGTCTTACCTGGAAGTTGAAGAAGTCATCCTGAGAGGCATTCATAATGTTACAGATCTGGAGACAAAACAGGGGGAGGAAGAAAAAAGGGTAAACAAGAGTGAATGAGTGGAGAGAAGGATGAATAGAGGAGTCGAGAATCAAAGAGGAGAGAAAGGCGGAGGGAGGGAGATGCTTTAGAAGCAAAAAAGTTAAAAAGAAATGAAAATAAAAACAGAAAAAAAGGAGAAATGCGAAGGCTGTGAAGAAGATGGAGGGATAAAAGAGGAGAGAGAGGATAAGAAGATGGAGGATGGGAATAGGAGAGATACAGCTGGTGAATGGCCCTGCTCACACACGCAGGAAAGCACAGCGCCATCCATAACTAATTCCCACAGTAAATGACATTTATCCATCACCTCCCTTGTCTCCTGAGCCACATTCGTTTTCACGGAGACGTGCACTCAGACAGCTCGA
>JAPMUY010003984.1:212500-250000 GCA_026901105.3 Galaxias olidus | reverse complement strand
TGTGTGTGTGTGCGCGTTTGTGTTTGTGTTTACGTGTGTGTTTACCTGTGTAGGTGTGTGTGTGTGTGTGTGTGTGTGTGTGTGTCTGAGTGTGTGTGTTTACCTGTGTAGGTGTGTGTGTGTGTGTGTGTGGGTTTATCTGTGTGTGTGTGTGTTTACCTATGTGTGTGTGTGTGTTTACCTGTGTGTGTGTGTGTGTGTGTGTGTGTGTGTTTGAGGAAGCATGCCTCTGATAGCTCACCTGTCCCCTTCTGGTCTCACAGTTGTGCAGGTAACTCAGGTGGAACACTCTCAGCACCAGGTTGGCGAAGTTCATGTACTTGGTAAACACCTGCAGACAACAAAAACAACAACAACAACACATCAACGGCCGAGTCGTTCCTTTAGGACATTTATTTGATCTAGTACAAGGTTTCTATTACACAGAATCTTCTGTCAGAAATCAATAAAACAGAATTATGACTGTTTGTGGAGCAGGAGAAATTATTTTTGACACATCAAAGGAGTTTTAGTTTACACAATGTGAAAACGTGGGTAGAGATTTGACAGTTGACATGTGAAGCCCCATGTCGCCCATGTCAAAGGAATAAAAACATGAGAATGACGGTTGCTATGGTAACTGACGGTTTAGAACGTTCTTGGCTTCCTGTAGTTCTGGTAGACCAGTGAGACAGGACAAAGGCAATAAAGGGAGAAATTAAATTCACTTTGGAGGTTTAATTTACTCTGCGTGTGTGTTGTGAGTGGTGGGTATATACTGTATATATATATATATGTACTGTAAGATTAGAGACAGATTTAAGGTATTTATCCACAAATAAAAACTGTCAGTCAACAAGTTGTCGTCTGGTTTTATTGTTGGAAAACACTGGAGAAAATGAAGAAGAGGGAGAAGAGGAAGAAGTGGGAGGAAGAGGAGGATGAAGAGAAGGATGAAAAAGATGGAGAAAAGGAAAAAGCAGAAGGAAAAGATGAAGAAGAGGGAGAAGAGGAGGAGGAAGAGGAGGAAGAAGGGATAAAATGAGGAAAAGGAGGAAAAAGAGGAGGAAGAAGAGGAGGAAGAAGAAGGGAGAAAAGGAGTAAGGAGGGAGAAGAGGAAGAAGAGGATGAAGAGGGAGAAGAGGAGGAAGAAGGAGAAGAAAAGAGAAGAGGAGGGACACAGAGAAGAGGAAGAGTAAGGAGAGGAGGAAGGTGAAGAGGAGAATAGAGGGAGGAGGAGGAAGAGTGAGCTGAAGGGACAGGAAGGGACTGGGGAGGAAGCACACCTCTTCATCCTTGCTGGTGAACTGCGGGCCGTCGACCTTGTTGATGGCCATCATCACGGCCACCATGTCTTTGCCGTTCATGATGGGCATGGCTAGAACACACTGGGTCTTGTAGTCCGTCAGCTCGTCCACAAATTCACTGTAGTGAGCATTCTATGAAGGGAGACATGCAATTAAATAAAGAGAGGGAGAGAATGAGGAGGAGAAAGGAAGAGAGGGAAAGAAAGAGAGAAAAGGGAAATGATATATACAATCTGTCAGCGTGTCACTGCTGTGAGCGTGTTCTTTCAAGGGAGTAAAAGCGCATAGAGTGAGGGGGAAAACAAGAAGAATATAAACGAGGGAAGAGAGGAAGGGAGGGAGGAAGAGAGAGAGAAAAAGAAAGAAAGAAAGAAAGAAAGAAAGAAAGAAAGAAAGAAAGAAAGAAAAGGAGAGTGAGGGAGGAAAGAGAAATGATATGGTTCCATCGTCATCATCCTTAAGTTTTAGTCTCAGTGATTAATGCAATGAACAGGCTTGACCGGGTCAGGAGTCAAGGAGTCAACATTAAAGGATTTATTCAAACGTTACGTTGAATAAACATAACACACATAGGAACTAAACCCCATTATACATAGGGTGACCAGACGTCCCGTTTTTCCCGGGACAGTCCCGTATTTTAGCCCCTTTTCACGTGTCCCAATTTATTCTGAAAAAAACACGATTTGTCCCGTATTTCAGGAGTCCAGATTTTTCAATGGGTTTTCTAACTGTAATTTCACGTATTGTGAGTTCGCATTGCATTGCCCACACAGTCCTGTCTGCTGCGCCAAAGACATTGCATGCACTCAGTGAGTGCACAGTTTATTAGCACCAATCACATCATATCATATACCAAAATCTATCCAATCCCTGCCCCACCACAGCCTGACTGCGCAGCGCGCGCTCCTAATTGAAATGGAGTGGGAATATTTCATGTTTAGGCCTAGGGTAGCTGTCGCTGTTGAGCTAGACCCAAAGGTTAGCTAGCTGTCTAATAGGTAGTCCTTGAATATGCCACAAAAACAAAATTAAGTAAGGAATAAATGCTTTCTTTGTTTATATTAAGGCTATTTAGATAGTTATCACGGTATGATTATCACCATCTATAGTATAACATGCCTGGGCTAGTGATGTGTGTGAGTAGCGCCGTCTGCTACTGTAAAGCCCTGGTGATGTGTGTCGGTGGCGCCGTCTACTACGGTAACTGGAGATGTGTGAGTAGCGCGGTCTACTACTGTAACTGGTGATTCGTTTTAGTAGCGCCGTCTACTACTGTACCTGGTGATGTGTGAGTAGCGCGGTCTACCACTGTAACTGGTGATTCGTTTTAGTAGCGCCGTCTAGTACTGTACCCTAGTGTCTGTGTGTTCACGCATGTGTGTGCATAAGTTCAATATTAATATCCATAAATCACAGAAATTCAGGAAATGGCCCTGAATTTGTCTAAAAAAAATTCTAGGGGACACCTATCCCGTATTTGACTCCTGGGAATCTGGTCACCCTAATTATACACGAGATGAAAAAATTAATTCCAAATGTTGTGAAATTGCCCCTGCCCGCTGTTGTGACGTCGCCGTTCATAGACGTGCCTAACACAACAAAATGGAGTACGGCTGAGGGTGTAATGATGTGAGTTTATTCTGCTGACTCTTTTTCAAAATGACCCTAGGGGCTGTGACCTTTGAGAATAATCCGGGATCGGTCTAATTCAGGCCAGATTAACGAGTTTTATCCTGAAGGCCCTGCCCTCTGGACGCCTGCCCGCCCAACTGCCTCACCGGAGAACGAGGGGAGGGAGGGAGGGAGGGAGGAAGAGGGGGGGATGGGGACGAACATGCTATACTAGGAACTATGTAATCTCAGTATAACATAATCCTACTTTCACTCACATTCAACTGGAATACTGTCTGACTGGCTGGCTGGCTGGCTGGCTGGTTGAGCGATTGGATGAGTGAATGGTTAACTGGCTGACTGGATGAATGTCTTACTGAAGGCCTGATTTGCTCACTTACTGACTGGTTTGTCTACCAGACAGACATGCTGCCGACAGTCTTCTCTTCCAACACAAACAATAGGGAACTAATCAAGTCTGTCTGGACTATTAGTTTAAATTAGCATAGAGACTGCAGTCAATTACCATTATAAAGCCAGCCAATTATCAAGACATATTGGCAGCTTCTACCAGAATGACTGTACAGCTCTGGCATTCATTTTTGCTACAGCCTATTTCTTTTTTTTTATTAAAGGCTAGAGTTTAATCAGAAGTCAAACATGTACGCGAAACAGACTAGGGAGGACATTTTCTGTGCAGAGTCCTTTAGAGTCTATGTTTGTATCACAATCTCTAAACAGATGTATTTTTTGTCATTTCGACAATTTATTTTTTATCACCCGTTATATAGCCATAGTTTTTTTCCCATATTTTATGCCGTTGTGGATAAAATAAAAAATCTGCCTAGAAGTATCTTGCCAATTATTCTCTGAATAAAAATAAGCATGCCAATCATTTTCAAATGTCAGTGTATTTTCAGCTTTAATACATTGAGCTGGCTTAGAAGAGAATTAATAACAAGAAAAGAGTGATGGTTTGCTGTCACCTACAGGTAGAACCATGTACTGCAGACGGCCACTATTTGGTTAGGGGAAACATCACATTTGTTTTGCTTTTTGTTATGTAGAAAGACTCTTCTATATTAACCTATTACCATTGTATCTTCAGTCTGCTCAAGGGAAACTAAATCCGTTAAAACCTAAATCAAGTAAAACCTTAATATCCATGTCTCACTAAACCTCTCAGCCACAACAGCGATTCGTTAAAGATTAGAATTTTCCGTCAAAGCCCACTATTAACAAAGACATATGTGTGTGTTTCAAAATTTAGACGGTAGATCCTATCCCCGGTCTTGGTTGTCCATCTTTCCCCGTATTACCCATCGATTACACCCATTAGAAAAACACAACTGTTTTTGTGACTAGGAGTCCAACATGTCAGCCATCTTAGATTTCCCAGTCCTCATTTTCTCTAGACCAAGGCTCTCTGTCCATTTCCCTCATTCCTCCCTCCCTCCCTCTCTCTCTCTTCCCTCTCTCCCTCCCTCCCTCCCTCCCCCTCCCTCTGTCCCTCCCTAGGCTCCCTCCTCTCCTCCCCCTCTCTCCCTCCATCCCTCCCTCCACTCCCTCCCTCCTCTTCTCTCCCTCCCTCCCTCCCTCCCTCCCTCCCTCCCTCCCCCCCCCCCCTGGTTACCTGAGAGACATTTGGGATGTTGACCATCTTCTTGGTGGTGGCCACGTGGCCCACGATGCCCATGTCCAGCGGGTAGACGATCTCCGAGTCGGGCGGGACCAGGCACTCGTCCAGGGAGGCGGCGTCCTTGTGTACGTTGAAGAGCCTGGTGGCCAGCTCGGCCGTGCCGTTCCGCTGCCGGTACATGAAGAGGCTCATGCGGTCGGCGCGCAGCATGAACGCCATGTGCTTCATCAGGTTAAACATGGCACGCTCCATCTGCAGGTTGTCCTGGATGTCGCGGACCAGGTCGAAGAGGATCTCGCTCTCCTCCACCGAGGTCAGATCGTGGAAGGTCTTAGTGTCCACTTGGCACTTCCTGGTTCCGGCCAGAAGGTCGGAGACCAACTTGGGCCTGTGGAGGGTAAAACGGACGGAGAGGCACTCGGAATTAGCACCCCCCTCCAGAAATGGGCGCGTTGACATTTGCACGGTAAATGCAGGCTGGTTCAAATTTGGGAGCTGCTATTGGAGTTAAATTTGAAATTGATCTGAGAGGAATAAGAACTCACAATGTACACCGCTGAAAGGTCAGTATTAATTACCTTATTCATTTCAATAAGTCAAATTTGGAGCTACTTGTTATACCTAATAAGTGCCCAATTAAGTCAAGTTAAGGAAAAGGATTTTATGTATGCATATGATTTATTAATAACCAATAAAAACAAGGTCTGGGTATTTCTCTCCCTTTTGGAAGAAGAAAGCAACTCATAATACATTGTCAAATGTAGTGACTACTAAAGGTTTTATTTATGTAGCTACAACTACCTGAAATCTACCTAAAAGTAAAATTGGTCCTTAACTACGTCAAATGACTCAAGGTGTGCTGACAGACCCATCAACAAACAACCATCAAGAAACATTGCAACAGTATACCACCACCAAAGGTCTCAGACCAGTATACCACCACCAAAGGTCTCAGACCAGTATACCACCACCAAAGGTCTCAGACCAGTATACCTCTACGCATATTTTTCTATGTTTTATTTATGCCTTATACACGGCCCATCCCTGTCTTTTAAACAGGACATGGCTTGAAAAAGGCAGAGTCTCTGTCAGTCACCCCTATCAAACACCTATCACCCCCAACCCCTAAACAAACACATATTAACACAGAACTTTGGACCTTCACCTGAACTTAGCATCATAGTAGCGCTTGGCAAACGTCGGGTTGCTGTCCAGGAACTTCTCGGCCGTGGCGCTGTCCACCATGACTCGGGGGTCGTGGGGGTCGTGATGGGGAAAGCAGGTGTGGGTTAAAGGTCAGACCAGCTCCTCCCTTTGGGTTAGGGAGCTCTCCCTGATGATGACGTAGCAGGCTGACATGCGCCACAGATCAACAACATGAAACAGGTTCAATGTGAAATTATGGAATGGAGGCATTTGGATTTTAAACGTATAAATGTAGAGAGAGAGAGAGAGAGAGAGAGAGAGAGAGAGAGAGTGAGAACATAAGAATGACACCTCGTAGAGACTCATGAGAGAGTTCTAATACTCCACTATGTACAGACATTGCTTCTTGTTTGACATTTTATGATGAAGATGTTTTTTTATGTCTGAATGCTGAGCATACTGTTTTAGCCAAATCCATTTCAAAGCACCTGCATTTAAGGTGCACATTCAAAGCGTATGCTATGTAGCGATGTATTATAAAAAAACAACAACGTCAAAGCGTGTTTCAAATCTTTAGTACTAACGCTATAGTGCTGATACTAACCTAGCCTTTTGTAGCCAGGACAAACTACATATGTGATCGTATTGATTGCATTAAGTACTTTAATAGATAATGTGCCCCAAATGGAACAACCTTCATGTTTAAAAAAACAATAGTCTAAAACAAAGTAAAAGCACTTACCTGCTAAGATCAACAATAAACACAATGGCAAAAAAACATGTATATCCTTAGTTCTCAAGTGTTTTAAATGGACAACTAGACGTATTATGACAGCTATAAAAGTGACACTGTCCCAGTTACTACCTCGGTCTCTTCTCGTACAGGTGCCTGACAAAAGACAGGGATTATCAGGATGGTTTTAAATGGTCGTGTGTGTGTGTGTGTGTGTGTGTGTGTGTGTGTGTGTGTGTGTGTGTGTGCGCGCGTGCGCGTGAATAATCCCACATCCAATTATAAATGGGGATTATGATACGGTGTCCGTGTGGAGACGTGTCATATCCATAGTCTCTCAAACAGAGGTATACTGACCTGGAATCAGGTTTTAGGTTTTAAGATTATAACATGTCTTTAGCGTTCCTATTGGCCCCCAATGTCTCGGACAAAAAAGACAAAGGGGTTTTAGAAACATATCACGTTATTATTGAAAAGCACATTGTCCGTAACATGCTGGGTTAAAAAGAAGCCCCTTTATTTTAAAGCCTGGGAGGGGCTGCATAGAGGTTGGATGCGTCGTTATGGATCTAAATGATTTTCTTGGAAAAACACATCCTCAAACGCTAAGATTGGCCAGAAGCCCATGCTCGTGCCTAGCCCTACTCTTACACCTTACCTTAACCTTACTGTTGTATTTAAAACTTGGAGCATGTCAATCAACACTCGTGTTTTCATGGGCGCTGGGCCAATAGCGCTTGAGGGCCGTGTCTTTCCAAGAAAAGCATCCATAATAACGCTGATATGGATTGTACCTGGTGTAATTTATGTTTGAATGCTAATTAATTACAACTTCATATAACTGCCACTTCTGAGGTTTTAACATGTTCCAAAGCCAGCCTCTTCAAACGTGTACCCAGGTAAAAGACGAACGAGAGGAGAAAAAGGGCAAACTGTAAAAATAAAAAATTAAGTCAAACCATGAATGCTATGCCTGAATATATCCGTGAATGGGTGAACACTCGCATTTCACCGTAATGTAATAAACAGATCAGTATAATATAATATAATAGTTTAGAATAGAATAGATTTAAATATAATTTTATAGAATTGAATAGAATTTAATACATTTTAATATACACGATTAAACACTATAACAGGTCAGGTGTACAAAATATAGCACATCTCACACACACACACACACACGCGCGCGCGCGCGCGCACACACACACACACACACGCACACAACTAATCAATCTTAAAATGACCTGGAAATACTTCCCAAAATGATGCTGCGTTAGTAGTGGTTTATCTCTGATTAGGCTGAAGTTGAACTAAGTAGGCTATGTGTCCACTATATTTGCGCAGCAGCTGCTGCCTCTGGTCCTACAGTAAACACTTGTGTCTGGAATTGCACACATTTTGATTGCAGGAGGGGGAACCTATCACATAAGAGCCTCTATTCAACACGGTTAATTCGAAAACCAGTTGAAACGTTCACTGCGTCTCAAATCGCATAGGCCTACAATTTTTTTCTTTTAGGTACTCCAGCTGTACTTGCAAAGTGTTGGCTACTGTTGCATGCATTTTTGGACATAGGCTACTTATGTATTGGGACATGTCGAGAAAAATATTTAGTATGTTTACTATATCTTTTTCTGCCTTATATAGTATGGTAGTATATTGAGACGCAGCACCTGTTCTGGCTTTCAGTGTTGTTCAGCCTTTTTACTAGGTGAAAACCAGGCCGGTTTCTTAAAAGTTGCAACAACCACGCACGCGGGTGGACTGGCTACAACATAGACAACTGGAAAGAAATCTCGTGCAGATAGGCCTACTCTGTCATTATATGATATACTATTATCATATTTTCTGTAATAGGTCATTTAATTTGTTGGTGGGTAATACATTATCCGTTAGTAAACGAAGATAAAGAGTGGGAAAGTTAGTGACCAAATCATTCCCACGTGACGTGGCCATTCGTGATTTGCGTAAACAGTCATCACGTAAGCCCCCTTGTATTGCGGAACAAAACAGAATAAGTTTTAAATAACCGCTTAGGTTGTCACGATGTGCAGGACCTGTTCATAGCCGTATTTCTTTTCTCTTGGGTGAGTGTACTTTTGCTAACTTTAACAGTGGATTGGCTTAAATATTCTTAAATAGGCCAATAGATTCAATGATCAATATTATTCACATTTCTGTGAGCAGTGTGTCCACGTTTACAAACTCACAAACTCATCTCAGACTCAGGCTGACGTCTAGCAACCAGCAATGGGAAACCCTATCGGTACTAGACTAGATGAAACCCCGTTATTATTGTAATAAGTGGACGTTTTCGAGTGGCGACTTATGTTGTATTAAGGTTTTAAAAGTCAAGCTATTAAACTCAGCAAACGTATATTATAGCTCTAAATGCCAAAATATGATAGAAATTGAGAAGGGATTTAATTTGACACTCCTTTGCAGATAATAGAATAGAAAGTATGACCGTTGTTGCCAGATATAGTAATTATTTAATCAATGGATGACTGAGCCTTTTGCCAGTATAGGGCTGATAGAGGAGACCTTGTTTGTCTGTCTAAAGACTGAGACTGTCGAAATATCAATAAAAAGGCCATGTTTTGTAATACAATTTTCAATGATTGATTTACTTTCTCTATTATGTCTTGAGACAATATAATGCTACTTCAAGTTGTATCTTATTTGTCATTCTTTCTATTTGCATTACTGTGCAACTTTTCTTTAGAAAATGTCTATAGGCCTATAGAAATAACGTCAGGGTAATATTTATAAAAATAGTCCCCACTAATGTGAGCTGGCGACCATGTTAACAGTTTGGTGTCTAGCGACTACAATCTCTAAAGGTCAGGCTACTATGACAACCCCTTATTAAAAACTGTGGAATGTTTCTTTGAGGTCTATGAAGAGATTTCAAAACTGCAAGAAAATACCACAGCAAGAAGCATGAGACACAATTAGGGCCAATATTGTGTGAACGTTTGTTTGTGTTTACCAGAAGTAGATGAGGCAGTTGAAAAGGTAAATTGTCCACTTTCTGCTGATCTCAGAAGGTCAGATGAACAATGGGAAGACCATAGAGTTTAGAATGTGTTTCTCTTTAACATCTCTAGAGGAACAAGGACTTTTTGAAAAAAGAAAAAGAAAAAACAGAAGTCGGGAATTATTGCTAACTACAATAACATAATAATAAAAAAAAAATTTTTTAAAAAGTGTTTCCTCTTCTAATAAAGCAGTCCGGAGACGTCTCGTGCACCTGGATGGAATCACCTGGATGGAATCACTTGCTTTGGAGTTTAGATGGTTATCTGAAGATATTTAGATATCTGGCAGGGGTGACGATTTGTGTAGTTACGTTTGTTTACTGGTTCCCATCCTCCTAAACTCAGTTGAGCTTTTCCCTTTATAATCTGAAGATAGCATGCTTTTTGTATAAAAAGTTCTTCATTCCATCGCTTTTGCTTCTTCAAACAACAAAATGTTGACATGCCTTCTGCGTCGCTTTTGGGTCATGGTAAATTCTTGACAAGCTAGTTACTCTGAAGTACACTCTATATAAGTGTTAAGGCAAGGAAGAAGGAGAATGTAATTTGGGATCTAGATTAATCGTGCATGAGCCAATGCATGGATTTGTTATAGTGAAACTTTCCCTGTGAAAATTCAGTTAGCAGCCTGTATATTAAAATTAACTTCTAATTATATAGTTAATTTGAATACAATTCAAATGAGAATGTGGAAGAGCGGCTGAGATGAAATATTGATTCACTCACTTGAGTATCACATAAATAGCGATACCATATCGATTCTGAAAACTATTTTATTTATTTATTTGTTTGTTTGTTTGTTTGTTTGTTTGTTTTGCTGATATAGGCAAATTCATGTTAATTTCTTTGCTCAGATTCCACAAAAAGTAGTGCTATGATGTTGGATGTTCCATAAATACAAATGCAGATCCCACTGTTCTGCTCCCATGCATTTTGTTTTTACTATATTCTAACAGTTTTCCTAAGATTGGATAAAAGAAAATTGCAATATATCGCCTTGCTTACAGTATCGCAATATATTAAATCATAACTCTTGTATCGTGATATGTATCCTATCGCTTGATTCTTGCCAATAATACACAGGCCAATGCTGTAACTTAAAACAAGCGAAAGTAGAAGAGAATACAGGTACGGATTTTTCATTGACTTTACAAAAGTGAAAAAACAATAGGTTCGGATTGTTTTAATTCCACGATAAAATCGACAACCCAAATTAGCATTTAAGTGCGAGACATGTTACAATCGCGCCACACTGACGCGGGTGTTCAAACAGTAGCCTTTGCAGCCATAATTGAGCTAACTAAAGTGTTTGCTTTGTTTTATTGCATCCTCTTGAACTCTTGCCCATCTGTGTCCAGTTCTATAAATATCTCTGCTCTCTGCTCCATGGGCGTTGATGTCTCCAAAGAATACAAGGCTAGGCCACATTTGATAGATTGTGTGTTGTTGATTTGACCTATTTGCTAATGGAAAGGAGTGATAAGATTAACACTGACAAATGTTTATTGCTTCAAGTAACGTTGAACCCGATTAGGTAGGTCATGGTGGTGCAGCAGCCCATATGGGTAAAGTGGCAAATTATCAAGGATTACATTGGGATTGCTGGCTGGAGGTGGGGTGGGGCTGGAGGTGGGGTGGGGTTGGGGGGCTGGTGGTGGGGTGGGATGGGGGTGGCACCAATGCAAATGTAAGATGGTGCTGTGAATGGTAAGCCCTAATAAAAACTTTTTTGCTCGTTAAAAGTCAGTATGTAGGCTATAGAGCAGTTGTTAAATTAAGATGACCTAGTCCAGGCTAGACAGACGACATTGAGCTATCATAGTTAAATTCCATCTTGAGGGGAATTAGGACTTTAATAGTATGACTCCTGTTTTTTGGCTTTGTTAGCCATCATATCCAGTGACACTTTGGGTGCTCCCAAGTACTTGAAAGCTGAAAGTACATCTGAAGCCTGTGGAGATACACACGTGTTTCCATGGTATAGATATTACATACCTAATATAATATAATATAATCTAATATAATATAATATAATATAATATAATGTAAAGATCTTTCTCCTTTCACAGGGATTATAATAATGGTCCCCATTTAAAGTAGTGGTGCTCAAAACCTGGCTATGGAAGCCTAGTAGGGGCTTTATATAATTCTAAACTTGAAAATTAAAATGTAATTCCACAATAGCATTATCATTTTCCACATATGTAAGTGTTATTTGAGTCAAAATGTAAATTCAAATGCAATTTTCAAAGAAATAAAATTTTCAAAGACATAATCTTCTGTACCATGCTGTGCAGTGGACAATATTCAAATGCTATGAGCAAATCAGTGCTCTGTTGGGGTCAACAGGAAACTTCAAATTCCTCCTGTCAGTCCTCTTATCAAGGCGGGTCTTTAGATGGGACATCACTTCCTCGTTTAGTAACTTAGTTGCTTAACGAACGTTTACGTATATATATTTTAGCCATGATGACCATAACAAGTATGACAGACCCGTGTAAAATGCTGTTCCATAAATGGGGAGTTTCTGCGGTCTCTAGGACAGCTGTCCTCTTCACAGGTGTCACCGTTGCGTCATCTTTATGCTGAGGCAGAACAGCGAGGCTGGAGATCAAAGGTGTGTCCTGTGGAAGTTGGATGCCGAGAATTTGTGGCAATATCCACAAACAAACTACTTAAGGAAATAATAAGTTAGAATTAATATTACATATTAAGATTCATTTTTTGACTGTCCGAGTGTTGTAGGGTACTTCTTCTTTTGGACCGTGTGGAGAATGGATATGGGGGGGTGGGTGGGTGGCTTTGAAACGTCATTGTTCACCGTTAAACCTTCTGAAAGGTGTCGTGGGCTCAAATTAACAAAACATCCAAGATGGAGGGTGCCCACTTGAAAACCCCAATGACATTTATCTGCACTCAACCCAAATCCATTCTAAAAAAAAGAATTCTGAACTGTTCATCTTGGAATGTGGCATGATGAATACTGTAACCTCGTATCTTGTGTATTTTGAAAAGAAAAAAGGTGACTAACGGAGCAATGACTGTAGCTCAGGGTTTAGGTGTGAATGTCTTAGAAGGTATTCCGCTGGCCTCATCTAGCTCGTGTAAAGCTTGTTTATGTTATATTTCTGGACCACCTGTTTCTAGTGAGCTGTCAAACAGTTGCCGTGTAGAAGTCCTAATGCATTGAAAAATGTAAATCAAATCAAATACATTTTATATAACACATTTCATACACAGAGGCAATTCAATGTGCTTTATGCAAGCAGAAAAGCATGCAAGGAAGAGGACAAAATACCATTAAAAGAAACAGGAAATAAAATAATAGGAGAAAATAAAATTGCTAAGAATGACAAATGGCCTTACTATTTGTGCTGCCTTCAAAAACCGACCTTGTTAATAAAGTAGATTTCTTTATCTCGACATTAATAATAAAGTTTTTAGCTCAAGTGTTGGGGAAATAAGGGATTGTAACCTGGCCTTTCCGTGTGCTTTGGTACTTGCGGGAAGTAAATGCGTGTGCTCTTTACTCCTTCCTAGGTTTGACCCTTGACCTTTTACCATCTGCATTTTTAAAGGGCACCCCTTAAGAAGCAGCAGATGGCGTCAGCATGATCAGAACATTTACACCCCGCCCCCCTGAAAGAAAAAAGAATAGGAACCGTTTTTAAAGCAATTGTGCATGAAGTCATCTTTAAAAGATTAAATTATAAACCGCAACAAAATTATACAGTAGACCTAAAATACATACATTCTACATTCATACATGCCATACATTCTACATTTTACATGTATTCATGCCATACATTCTACATGGCGTGGCCGCAACAAGTCTATTTTTGTAGCACACGTATGTTTTCCAGATGACACACTAAAACTCCTCGAAGCTCTTGCGTGTGATGGAGCAATACTTGACATGACAACTATGTTAGTAAATAAACATATATGTTGAAGTTTCTGATTTATTGTCTATATCACTTAAGCTGTCTTTGTAACCTACTGTCTCACTCACTCAATCACACACACACACACACACACACACACACCCATCTCTTTCTCATTAAAGTTGTCTTTGTAACCTTGCTCACTTACTCACACTCACTCTCTCACTTTCTCACTCTCTCAATCCCATCTCACTCTCCCCTTCTCCTCTCTCTCCTTTGGTGGGAAACACAGACCCCTCTGTGAGATGTCTGCTGGAGAGGAGCAGCGTACTTGTCCGGCAGCCGCAGAGGAAAAGGAGAACCACCGTCATCTCCCTCTGCTCCTGGAGCGCTGGGAGAAGGAGGAGAACAAGGAGGAGACGTGGAGAACCTCTGCCTCCCGCCGGCTCCGTAAACACTGCTCCTGCTCCTCCAGGAGAGCCAAAGCGCTGCTCCTCGACTCCGTCCCCATCCTAAAATGGCTGCCGCGATACCAGCTCAGGGATTGGCTCCTGGGCGACCTCATGTCCGGCCTCATCGTCGGCGTCCTATTGGTGCCCCAGGCCATCGCCTATTCCCTATTGGCCAACCAGGACCCCATATACGGCCTGTACACTTCCTTCTTCTCCGGCATCATCTACTCGTTCCTGGGCTCGTCGCGGCACATCTCCGTGGGGATTTTTGGCGTGCTGTGCCTGCTGGTGGGCCAGGTGGTGGACAGGGAGCTAGAGGCCGCGGGATTCCTCTCGGAGATCGGTTCCGAGATCAATAACAACAGCGCCGCCGCCCTGCTGGCCGGTTTAGGGAACAGCACGGGGGCAACGCCTCTGGCGTGTGACAGGAGCTGTTACGCCATACTAGTGGGATCCACCGTCACATTCACTGCCGGCGTCTACCAGGTAAAGAGGAGTGGTGGGAAATGTAGTTTTTGTGGATGTATTGAATGGCTTGGTCTGTGTCTGAGGTGTGTCATTGAAACTGCGGTTGATGAACAAACAGGATCATGGGAAATGAAGTGTTTAATGTTAAGCCAACAAGGTGGCCATCGTGGGCTGTTTTGTTTGTTTGCTTTTTTCTTTTTTACTTGATGCACCAGTAAACAAAGTTATTCAGTCATTTTTCATATTCTCTTTTACGCTTTCTTTCTCTCTGTCTCACACACTCACTCACTCACCCCCTCCCCCCCCCCCCCCACCTCTCCAGGTGCAATTCTACATTTTTGACAGCATGTTTTCAATCCCCCCCCCTGTCCAGGTGCTGATGGGCCTCCTCCAGGTGGGTTTCGTCTCCGTCTACCTGTCCGACTCCCTCCTCTCCGGCTTCGCCACCGGCAGCTCCCTGACCATCCTCACCTCCCAGCTCAAGTACCTGCTGGGGCTGAGGCTCCCCCGCAGCCAGGGCTGGTTCAGCATGCCCAAGACCTGGTACCACCTCCTGGCTAACCTGCAGCACACCAACCTCTGTGACCTGACCACCAGCCTGCTCTGTCTGGCTGTCCTCGTGCCCAGCAAGGAGTTCAACGACCGCTTCAAGACCAAGCTCAAGGTAAGGAGCGGGTTTGAGATGATTGCTAGGTTCTTAGACACCCACCAACAAGCATCGTCCCGTCCCCGTCCCCCGTCAACGAAGCAAACCCCCACCTGCTCTGCTCCTCCAAGTCAACAAAACAAACCCCCCCCTCCCTGCTCTGCTCCTCTCTAGGCTCCCTTCCCTCCCTGGTCAACATAACAAACCCCTCGTGCTCTGCTCCTCTAGGTCTCCACCCCCCCCCCCCCCCCCCCCCGGTCAACAAAACAAACCCCCCTTCCCTGTTCTGCTCCTCTAGGCTCCCCATCCCCATCCCCCCAGTCAACAAATCACCCCCCCCCCCCCACTCTGCTCCTCTAGGCCTCCCATCCCCATCCCCCCAGTCAACAAAACAAACCCCCCTTCCCTGCTCTGCTCACCTCCAGGTCCCCCCATCCCCCCCAGTCAACAAATCAAACCCCCCTCTGCTCCTCTAGGCCCCCCATTCCCATCCCCCCCAGTCAACAAATCAACCCCCCTTCTCTGCTCTGCTCCCCTCCAGGCCCCCATCCCCTTTGAGCTCTTCGTGGTGATCGGCGCCACCCTGGCCTCCCACTTCGGCCGCTTCAAGGAAGACTACGGCTCGGGCGTGGCGGGCTTCATCCCCACGGGCTTCATGCCCCCCCAGCTGCCCGCCTGGTCCCTGATCCCCAGCGTGGCCCTGGACGCCTTCTCCATCGCCGTGGTGGGCTTCGCCATCACCGTGTCGCTGTCCGAGATGTTCGCCAAGAAGCATGGCTACGAGGTGGACGCCAACCAGGAGATGTACGCCATCGGCTTCTGCAACATCGTGCCGTCCTTCTTCCGCTGCTTTGCCACCAGCGCGGCGCTGACGAAGAGCCTGGTGAAGGAGTCGACGGGCTGCCACACGCAGCTGTCGGGCCTGGTGAGCGCCCTGGTGCTGCTGCTGGTGCTGCTGCTGGTGGCGCCGCTCTTCTACTCGCTGCAGAAGTAGGTGGCGCTCGCTCGCAGGGGGAGAGACGCGCGGGCACACCAACATGCTCTCGCTAACATACTCACTGACCCACTTATTACTTACTACTTCATATCTTTATTCTGTGTGTTACTTTTATTTACTGTGACAATGTTTATGAAAAACGATATATACTGATAAAGGCGTTGTTATAATGTTTATTATAAATTATTCACAAATTGAGCTAATCAGATTGATTATTTCTCTGACACACACGCACACACACACACACACACACACAGAGACACACAACGATTTCTGCTGTGACGACTCCATAATCATATCTTCCCATATCCCTCCATCTTCTCCTCGTCCTCTCCAGGTGCGTGCTGGCGGTGATCATCGTGGTGAACCTCCGTGGAGCGCTCCAGAAGTTCGGGGACGTACCGCGGATGTGGAGGGTGAACCGCGTGGACGCCACTGTCTGGCTGGTCACCATGGCGACCTCGGCGCTGGTCAACACGGAGCTGGGCCTGGTCGTGGGGGTCCTGCTGTCGGCCCTCTACGTGCTGGGCCGGACCCAGCGGGCCCACGCCCTCCGGCTGGGTCGGGCCGGGGAGGCGGAGCTCTACGAGGACCAGGCCGTGTATCGGGGGCTCCAGGCCCCGCCCCTCGGGGTGGCCGCGTTCCGCTTCGACGCCCCCATCTACTACGCCAACCAGAGCCTGTTCAGGAAGTCCCTCTACCGCCGTCTGGGCATCGACCCCGTCAAGGAGAAAGCCCGCCGCAGGAAACTGGAGAAGAAGAAGAGGACACACGAGAAGCAGGAAGCGATGGAGGCGGGGCTACGGGAGGAGGGCGGGGTTGTGGGTAAAGAGGAGAACGGGGGAGCCCCGACGACCAAACCCTTCCTGTCAGAAGAGCCGGCACAGAGGATCCACAGCGTGGTGTTAGACTGCAGCGCCGTGCTCTTCCTGGATACGGCCGGCGTCGACGCCCTGAAGGAGGTCCGGAAGGACTACAAAGAGCTGGGGGTTGTAGTTCTGCTGGCGCGGTGTAACAGCGGGGTGCTGGATTCTCTCCGGAGAGGGGGTTACTACCCCGAGAAAGGAGACGAAGAGGAGGAGAGAGGGACTCTCTTCTTCACTGTTAGCGACGCTGTCGGTTACGCTCAAAGTCTCTTGGCTAGGAAAGGAGTGTGTGACACATCTTGTTGAGACAGTTGACCTTTTTTATTTTTTATTTTACGAAAACGCTTCCAAAGATATGTATAGCATTATATATACAGTATATATATTTACCTAAAGCTCCACGCGTTCACACAAAATGTGTGTACGTTTACATAAATGTTAGTACTACCTAAAAATTTTGGACGTCAGATGTCTGGCTTTACAATATCCATCCAAAATGTTGTTATCTCCTCAACAATATTACGGTGTCATGGATTATGTTTGAACGACTTATTTTAAGAGGTGGTTCATAACGGGTGTATGTGTGCAGGTGCGTTCTTTGACTAGTGAATATCAGCCGACTACTTATCTATCAGCATTATCAGTCGAGTTTGAGCTAGCACTTAGACTGTGGCAGCACAGTCACCTGTGCTGGCTTTTGTATGGATTTTGCAGGAGCCACTGGGATTCAGCACAAAGAAAAGATAAGTTGAGGTGAAGGGTTTGATCCAGTAGATATTAATGATGTAACAAAACGTGAAGGAGTTTTCCAAAGGGCTTTTCAAGGATTTTCTTGGCCTGCTTCTCCTACCTAACATTTTATTGTACAATCTATGCAAGCATATATATACATGTATATTACAATATTGGTACTTCGTCTTTGAGGAATTTAATTTATGTATTATTATTATATGTATACTGGAATTGAATGATGTCCATTTTAAAACTATTTACATTTTCTGCATTAGATCAAAACCACAAAGTGTCTTGTGGAATTATTTTTTTTATTGATTCAGTTTATTACTCAGGTACTTTGATTTTTTTTATTGAATGCAGTTCACATGGTATTAAGAACTCCATAATCGGTTAATAACTAAATATTTATACTGGATTTAGGCAGAAACCAGGTCAATGATCTGCGGTGGCTTGGGTGTTTGTATTGTAATGAGTTTGACTAAAGTGACAAGGTAAGAAGCTAAAATCAGACAAAGAGATCAGCTCTACATTTCAACATGGTTCCTGTTCAGTGAAGAGTCGACCTCTCACCTAGATTACTGTGCGGATTTAGGGTTTACTAAAGGCGTTACAAAGCGCCTGGTTTGTGAATGAACAGCGTTAAGGTGGTTGTTTGTTCACCATTATTTGAATTATGTCAATACAGAACATTTGAAGACAATCAATGGCTAACTGTGTAACACTGTTGACTGTGCAAGTTGTATTGGAACTCGTTAAAGATAGTAGAATGCATCACTGATTGTCTTAGTTAGGGTTTAGTCATTAGTGCCTTATCACAAATATTTATGATGTACTGCCAAGGAAGGAACGATGATCTCTTTACTTTTGACTGCTTTTATTGCTTTCATTCAAGAGGAAAATGTATGTTTAAAAATATGAGACGGTATCCTTTTATTCTATTTTTGTTAACTGCCAAGGCCAACTGATATCCTGTTCTTAAGAGATCAAAAAACTTTTGATAATATTTTACATGTTGGCTCATAATGCTTTATCAGAGAGAAGGTATGGTATGCTGCTTAAATAAACAAAAAAATAAATATATATTATGTCTTTAAGTGGATGTTTTCTTAGCTTTGTGTAATATTATTATTATTTTCAACCCCCACTGCTTCCTTTAATTTGTTGATACTTTCCGTTTGAAAACATCCACGTTTTGAAAAGCCAATTTTAACAGGTTTTCTCGTGTGTGTGTTATCATTATTTTCACAGAGTTTGTGTTTTAGAATACACAAGACATGTATTCTTGTGTTATCACACAGGGCCAATTGATGACCCTGTTGACCTCTTGTCCTACCAGAGGGTTAAGGTTAGCCGTCTCTGATAGAGAACAGCACTAACAAGAATGTAGGTTTTGCCTTATTTTTTCTTCACTTCAAAAGGCTTGCTAAAGAACACTCACGTTTCCATAACAATTAGAATGGAAGTAATGAGGACAATAACATCATAATAATTGTACAGTTTGTTTGTACGGTCTCTTGCGTGTTTGCATGTAGAATTAGAATTGCACTGTTTGCATGTAGAATTAGAATTACACTGTTTGCATGTAGAATTGCACTGTGTTTGCATGTAGAATTAGAATTGCACTGTTTAGATGTAGAATTAGAATTGCACTGTGTTTGCATATTGTCCATGTTTCCAGCAGGTGGATCTCCATGCTAGACTGAGGATGAGGGCTGTACATCACAGCATCTGTAATATAGTGACAGCGGCTGGCATTTTAAGATCAGGTTTCTCCGTTTCTCAGCCAATCTTCTGCTCCTTTAGCCATGTGGTGCTGGTGTTTTCAAACCTGTCACTCAAATACAAGGAGCTAATTTCATGGTTGATACACAATACACACATCTGAGTGGAATTCTGGGAGTGTCACAAAGTCCTGCACCCTGCAAATCTGGTTTGCATTAGTAGTAAGAGTGTCTTTGGATTGTAATCGTGAAAAGCAGATTTAATGATGACTTTATAGTTCACTGACCTAAACGTCTAATTGATATGTCATAAATCTCTTATCACAGGCAACCTTGAATAGACATACTTTGTATATAATCTGTCCTTCTTTATCAAACAAATTTGCCAAATTATGTGGTTTTGTTAATGCTTAAGTACCGCTAAATTATGTTAATTTAGCACCAAAGCTTGCTACACATCACCACCTGTTAAAGAATGATAAGAATTTGCCAAATTATGTGGTTTTGTTAATGCTTAAGTACTGCTAAATTATGTTAATTTTGCACCAAAGCTTGCTATACACCACCACCTGTTAAAGAATTACAATACTATAGGTGACCAGTAGAGGGAAGCTTTTACCCACGTTAGACTTAGGATATGTTATCCTTTCTTGTGCATAAGCCACAATCGACGCCAGAGTTAATTATTACATTCAATTTCAATATATTTTTTACAATGAATATAAAATAGGCCTGTTCATGTTATTAATCATGAAAGTGCTTTCGAAAATGCACGAGTTACAAGTTGCAATAGCGTTTCGAATCGGAAATGGTTGCATCCTTTGTTTCTGAACAGGCATTAATTGTTTTTCATGTGTTCTGTAGTCACTATAGGTTCACGGTAAGCCTCCTTTATCTAATAATCCAATTAACTAATTTACCCTTCATTTCCAGAAGAGGGCGGTGTCATTACAGTTTTAGCTGCTGAAGGGAAACAAGCCCAACCCTGCCGCTCGTGCGCCCCAAGAACACCTCTCGTCTCTCATGACCTCCGAACAAACACTCCCGTTTTGCCGGCGTGCCAGACCAAACCAACGCGCTCTCTCTCTCGCTCTCTTCCCCCCTCTCTCGCTGACGTCTTCTAGGTTAGGATGGAAACGGAGAGCGAGCTGTCGCTCATCAACTGAAAAAAGAGCGAGTGCAAGGTATCAGCGCACCAATGGAACACATTGGAAGTATACCAGCAGCCAAGAGGGGATATTGTGAAGGTGGAATGTAACCGATCAACATTTTTTCCTATGACAAAACAACCAGCACGCGAGCGTCTATTGGAACAGCTTTAACAAGCAATTGGGGGAAAATATCTTTGTCTCGCTCATCCTTTTTATCTTTACTTTTATCATTATAATAGTCTCTTTCTGGAACTGCCCATCCTTTTAAAGCTGCAGATAATGCACTGAGCGCCAGGCACATGCAATGCTTCTCTTTCTTTAAAAAGGCTAAAACAAAAGAGCCTTGGAGATAATTCACAATTCACTGTGTGTATGGGACAAAATTGGTGAAGCGGCTTTTTGTGGGGAATTAAAACCGTTGTTTTGGAATTAGAACCTTTTTGGCACCATGAGCAACACGAGCGGTGAGTTTATTCTAATGATTATAACCACACTTTGTAGCGCGAGGACAATACGCAGGGGAATAGAAAAAAGAAAACAACTTCAAAAATAAATTTGAGTGAACATTAGTTGTAATTTAGGCCTATAATCTATTAGTTAGCCATTGTTGTTGAACTATTCTGCCATTGCCTCTTGAAATTCTACTTTCATACTATTGTATAACTACACGTCTATTGACTTGTGTGCTGTAATTTGCATTAAATACAATAGATTGGCTTAAAGAATATCTAGATGAGGTATTTAGTCTGTATAAGATTGGGTTTTACAGGGAACATGAGGTCAAAGCATTTTGGTTTGAGTCTGCTTGGAGGATTGGTGTGTGTGTGTGTGTGTGTGTGTGTGTGAATTAGAGTGAGCTGACACTGCCTCACACCTGTTTAGAAAACTGGCTCAGCCTTAATTAGGCTGACCCTTTTTTCATTCTTCCTCCTCTCACTCTTTCTCCTCTCTCTTTCTCCTCCTCTTGTTTTGTTTCCTATTGTGTTGCGTCCTCCCTTTTAAACTCTATATTAATTCCGTCTGTATATGTATTCACTTACTTTCTCCATCTCTCCCTGTTCTATTTGTAGTTTTCTTTTACTCTTTCCCTCACTCCCTCTTCTCCAAGCCTTTATATATATTTTTCTCCTTCTCTCCACTCGTTCCCTCTCTTCCCTCCTACTTTGATCTGGTTTGACCTCGGAGGAGGAAATACCTCCTTCTTCTTCTTCTTCTTCTTCTTCTTCAGTGGTTGTCCCTCAAAGTCCACCTCTGTACTCTAGCAAGAAATTACGATGCCATGTGAAAGACACCTTTACAGAAAGAAAAGTTTAATTATGAATCCCTAGTGAAAGACATTTTTACAGAAAGAGAAGTTTTTTTATGAGGCCATGTAAAAGACACTTTTACAGAAAGAGAAGTTTAATTACAATACCATGTACCACACTTTTACAGAAAGAAGTTTTTAGATACTGTTCGTTTTTGCTAAGTCAACTTTTATTTTACATTGGCAGTTATGTAGTTGAGTTTTAAACTAAAAATGCACTTCACAGGTACTATGTTAGATCAGATGGATGACTCTGACCTCTGACCTCTTTACCTAAAATCAGCTGATCTTCCCCTCCAGGCAGATGAGACCATGCTTCTAATCTGCATTCAGACCAGATGGCCCAGCTTTGCAAGTCCCAACCAGTTCTCATAGAATGTACCTTTTAAGGGTATATTAGGGGTAAGTGCCTTGCTTAAGGCTATGCTAGTAGTGCTGTCCCTAGGCGCGATTTTTAAACTCATGACCTTTAGGTTACCAGGTAGCAGTCCGACCACCACTATCACCCCCTCTCCACACACACACACACACACACACACACACACACACAAACACACTCCACCCCCAACCCCCGCCCCCCCCCCCCCCCACACACACACACACACTCCAATCCTCAACCCCTGCCCCCCCCACACACACACACACACTCCAATCCTCAACCCCCGCCCCAAGAAGATGGTTGTCACCGCAGGCTCGTTCCTGTCCACCCCGCGAGACCGTTCTCAAAGCTGTCAAGACATCACAGAGACACACGTCTGTTCTCTGTGGTGGACTGTCTCTGTCCTCAGGATTGTCAAAACATCACAGAGACACATGTCTGTTCTCTGTGGTGGACTGAGGATGTCCATTCTGTCCCCGTCCTCAGGATTGTCAAAACATCACAGAGACACATGTCTGTTCTCTGTGGTGGACTGTCTCTGTCCTCCGGATTGTCAAAACATCACAGACACACATCCGTTCTCTGTGGTGGACTGAGGATGTCCATACTGTCCCCGTCCTCAGGATTGTCAAAACATCACAGAGACACATGTCTGTTCTCTGTGGTGGACTGTCTCTGTCCTCCGGATTGTCAAAACATCACAGACACACATCCGTTCTCTGTGGTGGACTGAGGATGTCCATACTGTCCCCGTCCTCAGGATTGTCAAAACATCACAGACACACATCCGTTCTCTGTGGTGGACTGAGGATGTCCATACTGTCCCCGTCCTCCGGATTGTCAAAACATCAGAGACACACGTCTGTTCTCTGTGGTGGACTGAGGATGTCCATACTGTCCCCGTCCTCAGGATTGTCAAAACATCACAGAGACACATGTCTGTTCTCTGTGGTGGACTGTCTCTGTCCTCCGGATTGTCAAAACATCACAGAGACACATGTCTGTTCTCTGTGGTGGACTGAGGATGTCCATTCTGTCCCCGTCCGTCGTGCTTGTTCGCCATACAGGAAGTGAAGTCTGAGTTAGTGCATCGTTCGTAGTTTAATCTCATAGCTACATACATTATTCATTTACCGTACCCCCTTTGTAGATCCTTGCCTGACAGCTAGTTCCTGCTTTCTTTGTGTGTGTGTGTGTGTATGTGTGTGTGTGTGTGTGTGTGTGTGTGTGTGTGTGAGTGTGTGCGTGAGTGTATGTGTATATGAGAGTGCGTGTGTGCATGAGTGTGCGAGAGAGAGTGTGTGTGTGTGTATGCGCAGATGCAACTCTGTGCTTGTCGAGAAATGTTTCAAATTCTTTTCAAGCTTTAGAATTCTTTTCCCAGCTGACAGGAGGTGTGGGGAGGCAGTGGGGGTTGAATGGCTGGCAGAGAAGTGCCTGTCACCGTTTTGAGTGGTTAAAAAACACACCCACACACGCACACACACATGTGCACACACACATTAGGCATTATCCGCAAGAATGAACAATATGTAACAAAGGTGCGCTTGATTAACCTGCATGTGTTTGCAGTGCGTGTGTGTGTGTGTGTGAGTGTGTGTGTGTGTCGTCTGTCCCAGCAGACAGATGGTAGTGTGACATGTGTCACTGCTTCAAGCTGAAAACCACAGCAGACGAATGAAACGGCTGTAAAAAGAACAACTCTCTCTCTCTCCTCTCTTTCTCTCTCTCTCTCCTTTCCTCTCTACCACTCTTTTCTGCCCTCTGTTCCACTTCTTTAAGCACACATCAGGTCTGCTTTAGGCTTGAACAGTCCAGTTAGCTTGTGCGGCATTGTATTTGACATGGTATTGGCTGTGATAGCCCAGAGGCTATAGATCCGCACACAAGCACGCACGCACGCACGCAAGCACGCATGCACGCACACACACACTCCTAGTAATTACACAGAGACTTAACTGTCTCTATTCATCTTCACGGCCCTCTATCTACCATGGTCACTGGGTTACTAGTGTGTGTGTGTGTGTGTGTGTGTGTGTGTGTGTGTGTGTGTGTGTGTGTGTGTGCGTGTGTTTGAGAGAGAGAGGGAGAGAGTGTGTGTGTTTCCAGTCAATAGTCACCCCTCTATTTTCTGCCCGACTTGACGTGGGAAACACACTACACACGGCTGGTTGTTCTCTGGTGGTCCACACACACACACACACACACACACACACACACACACAGCAGCACATATGCACTACTTCTGCACATGTAGCACATTCAAAGTGAGGACCTGAAAATCATTTTACCCTAACCACCATTTAGCAAATGTTAACCTATCCCTTACCCTTACCCTAACCATCACCTTTATCCTATGGCTAAACCGTGCCCCATTGCCAAACCTTAACCATAATCTCTTAAATACTGTTCTGTTGTCGTTTGCGTTATATTAATAAAGATGAAGTGAGGACCAGTAATTTGGTAATTTGGCAGTAAAACTCCCAAATGTCCTCACTTTACTCAAAAATGTCCTTTAACAGTGAAAAGTGAATTTTTGTGTCTCACAAGTATGCACAGTTACACACTCTCCAGCTGTGTGGAATAACCGCTGTGTATGGTGACTCCAGGGAAACCAGGGAAAATGTTCAATACCTAGACACATTGATGAATCTAACCAATTGTTCTCTCTAGACCCAGCTCACTATGTGTGTCGTGTGTGTGTGTGTGTGTGTGTGTGTGCAGTCTCTCAGTGTCCAACCCGAAGTTAGGTGTGTGTGTGTGTGTTTGTGTTTGTGTTTGTGTTCATGTGTTGTGCGTGTGTACATTCTCTCAGTGCCCAATCCAGGGTCAGGTGCACGTGTGTGTGTGTGTGTGTGTGTGTCAGGGGACTGAGAAAACATGTGTTGATCAATAAAGTGATCATTGAGCTTGGAGACTGGAGGGCTTCTGCAGGGTCATACATCACTGACTCCTCTCTCCCTTCTTTTATTAGCTCACCCCTCCTCCTCCTCTCTCTCTGTCTTTCTTACTCCTCTCTCACCCCTTTAATTAGCCTCCTCATCTCTCTCTCTCCTCTCTCCCCCCTTTTATTATCTACTCCTCTCTCCTACCTACCTCTGTCTTTGTTCTCCTCTTTCCCTGTCTGGCTTTCCCTTCTTTTTTCTCTTTTAAGTCCAGGTCTTTGGTCTGGTCTCTCTCTCTCTCTCTCTCTCTCTCTCTCTCTCTCTCTCTCTCTGTCTATGGGCAACGACACAGAGAGAGAGAGAGAGACAGAGATGGATGAGTGAGATGTATGAACCAATGTTGCAGCTCTGACACCTCGTCTGCTGATTGGTCAATCTCAGAACCCGGCGCTATCAATCATCCTGCTGCCACCTCCCATCACCCCTCCCCATTTCTCTATCTCATCTCTCTCTCTCTCTCTCTCTCTCTCTCTGTCCCTCTTTCTCTCCATCCCCCTCTCTCTCTCCGTCTCCCTCTCCCCTTCTCTCCATCCCCCTCTCTCCGTCCCCAGCTCTTCTCTTTCCATCTCCCCCTCTCTCCCTCCTTTCCTTCTCTGACCCGGTCTCGCCCTGCCTCCTTGTGTCCTCTTCTCCTCCACCTCTATCTGCTCCTCCTCCTCTTCCTCCTCCTCCTCCTCCATCTGCTCCTCCTCCTCCTTCCTGACCTTGGCCAGTCCTGGGATGGAGTCATGGTTCAGGCTGTCAGGCGTGGTTTGACCCTCCTCTGGCTCCGTAGGACGACAGCCTGTCTGGGTCGTCGCCGTGCCTCTGATTGATGGTGGACCACCAAGGCCCTGATGGAGGGAGACGGATAGGAGGAGCGGAGAGATACATAGGTTAGAGAGGAGAGGAAACTAGGGAGAGAGAGAGAGAGGGAGGGGGGAGAGAGGGGAAGAGAGAGATGGAGGGAGGGGGAGAAAGGAGGAGGGGGGAGATGGAAGGAGTAAGAGGCGGTAGTTGAGAGAACAGACAGAGACAAATAATCAATTCTGAATCTCATGATTGTAATCTCAGCACATCTAAAACTAAGACATTGATATTCAACAGGGCGGAGTCTACCCCTCATCCATGCACCTCTCTCTCTCTCTCTCTCTCTCTTTCTGTGTGTGTGTGTGAGTGAGTGAGTGAGTGAGTGAGTGTGTGTGTGTAAGTGTGTGTGTGTTTATCCACCTGTGGATGTGACACAATGAGAAGGACAGAGTGCATAGTAAGGACTGTCCCTGTCACCACCTATCTCCCACAATCCTGAGTGACAGGTCTGTCTGTAAGACTGCCAGGCCAGGTCAGGGCTTCAGAAATGGACTCCATCTCCCAGAATCCACGAGGACGGTTGACCTCTGACCTGCTTGAGAATCTATCCTCCTGGCGCCACAATGTACAGACAGAATCTTTCTTTCTTTCTTTCTTTCTTTCTTTCGACCAGGTCAAGACAATTCTTTTTTCTTTGTGATCTTGTTGGGCATACATTTATATAGCGTCCAGAATTTCGAACCACACCTCTTGGATTTTATGAAGAAAACAACTTACATATTTCATGTAATTCATATACAGAAGGATCACTTTTGAGGTGGAGTCCTTCTAGAATCTAGGCTGAGTAATACCTTTATAGTACCTGTTGATCTCTTTGGCCTGTACCTATAGCCTTAAATCACTCAGAGTGACCCTGACTGACGAAGGCTTGTGTGAACTAATCGACTTAGGCAGGCAGGCAGGCAGGCAGGCAGGCAGGCAGGCAGGCAGGCAGGCAGGCAGGCAGGCAGGCAGGCAGGCAGGCAGGCAGGCAGGCAGGCAGGCAGGCAGGCAGGCAGGCAGGCAGACAGACAGACAGACAGACAGACAGACAGACAGTTTTGGTTCACTGTGTTATTATTGATAACCTGTTGACCTGGTTGGACGGGGATTTTGGTTACGTCATCCTCACCACTTCAGTGTCCAATTATTTGCAATTATGTCCTGTGGATGAATCTTCTCTGTGGCACACTATACTTGCTTGATGCACGCTGTGATCATTAATGCCAGTTTTGATTTGGAATTGTCTGTGCTGTGTGTGCGAGTGTATGTGTATGTGTATGTGTATGTGTATGTGTGTGTGCGTGTGTTTGTGACAGCAGAGCTGCTAGTCCTTTCCCAAAGAAGATAGATTATTTACCTGGTACTGCTTTTTATTTAACAGGAGAGATGCTCTGATTGGACAGAGAGTTTCCTGAGCATTCTAACTGGATTACACACATGTTTATGATTTATTTCTTAATAAATACATTCACTGACCACTATAATCTGTTCAGACCAAGTCACGTGCAAAGTATTAATATGTGTATTTTATATTTTTGGTTTGTGTGCCTGTGTAGGAGTTTGATGGACTGGGTGGGGCCAGCCCTGTGGGGTGGGGTTATAGATCCTGAGCAGAGTACATTGGGCTTGGTTTGGGCCAAAGGCCAGGGCGGCCCCACTGAGGCCGGGTGGATTTAGGAGCCAGGAGCCTGGGGGGCGGAGGACAGGAAGGGGTGGATGGAGATGGACGAGCTGATGATTGGCTGGTCTGGCAGGGTATGTGTGTGTGTGTGTGTGGGGGGGGGGGGGGGTTCTTGCCATCCAGCATTGTGAGGTTAAAACAATGGCCCCCAAACACAGACCTGGGAGAGTGGGAGACGGGGGGAATGAGTCACAGTGTTGCCTGCATAGCTACTGCCCACACACACACACACACACACACACACACACACACACACACACACACACACACACACACACACACACACACACACACACAAAAAGGCGGCCTGTTAGGGGAACAACTAGAACCCAGTGCTACAGGGCTGCAATGCTACAGGGCTACAGGGCTGCAATGTTACAGTGCTACAGGGCTGCAGGGCTACTGGGCTACAGGGCTACAGGGCTGCACTGCTACAGGGCTGCAATGCTGCAATGCTACAGGGCTACAGGGCTAGAGGGCTACAGGGCTGCAATGCTACAGGGCTACAGGGCTGCAGGACAACAGGGCTACTGGGCTACAGGTATACATGGCTACAGTGCTACAGGGCTACTGGGCTACAGGGATACAGGGTTACAGGTCTGCAATGTTACAGGGGTACAGGGCTACAGGTCTACAAGGCTGCAAGGCTACAGGGCTACAGGGCTACAGGGCTGCACTGCTACAGGGCTGCAATGCTGCAATGCTACAGGGCTACAGGGCTAGAGGGCTACAGGGCTGCAATGCTACAGGGCTACAGAGCTACAGGGCAACAGGGCTGCAATGCTACAGGACAACAGGGCTACAGGACAACAGGGCAACAGGGCTACAATGCTACAGGGCTACAGGTATACATGGCTACAGTGCTACAGGGCTACTGGGCTACAGGGATACAGGGTTACAGGTCTGCAATGTTACAGGGGTACAAGGCTACAATGCTACTCGACTGCAGGGCCACAGGGTTTACTATGCCAGTCATAATGAGCTCATTGGATCTGGATAAGCATCCATGCCTGACACAGCACTACTGAGTTTGTGTGTGTATGTATTCAGAGTACATGTGTGTGTGTGTGTGTCAGCATTTGTAGGCCACTGTGTACATGCACCTGTGATGTGTGTGTGTGTGTATGTGTGTGTGTGTGTGTGTGCGTGTGTGTGTGTGCCTGCGTGTAAATTGTTTGTGAGTCAGCACTTGTGTATGAGCATTTGTGTGTGTGCTCTGTGGAGGAGCTAGACCTCCCTGCTGGTTTAATAGGTGTTAAAAAGCCTATCTGTGTCTTGCCTGATTAAAGAAACAACTCTTCATCATCCTCCTCCTCCTCCTCCTCCTCCTCTTCACCAGTCACAGTGTACTGTGCCAGCTAGACCTGCCTGATTATAGAAACATCTCTTCATCCTCCTCTTCATCACCAGTCACAGTGTACTGGCCCAGCTAGGTGTCTCAGTGACTGATTATAGAAACATCTCTTCATCCTCCTCTTCATCACCAGTCACAGTGTACTGGCCCAGCTAGGTGTCTCAGTGACTGATTATAGAAACATCTCTTCATCCTCCTCTTCATCACCAGTCACAGTGTACTGGCCCAGCTAGGTGTCTCAGTGACTGATTATAGAAACATCTCTTCATCCTCCTCTTCATCACCAGTCACAGTGTACTGGCCCAGCTAGGTGTCTCAGTGACTGATTATAGAAACAGCTCTTCATCCTCCTCTTCATCACCAGTCACAGTGTACTGGCCCAGCTAGGTGTCTCAGTGACTGATTATAGAAACATCTCTTCATCCTCCTCTTCATCACCAGTCACAGTGTACTGGCCCAGCTAGGTGTCTCAGTGACTGATTATAGAAACAGCTCTTCATCCTCCTCTTCATCACCAGTCACAGTGTACTGGCCCAGCTAGGTGTCTCAGTGATTGATTATAGAAACAGCTCTTCATCGTTATGCTCATTACATCAGCAGAACATTTCTTTTATTTTTACTCTCTTTCTTGCTGTATTTCCTTTCCCCATCATTATTAAGACGTAAACCTCTCTAGAAGACAGGAAGTGAGGTGGGAACAGAGGAAGTTCCAGAGGAGTGGAGCATATGAACAGAAGATTCATTTTCCTATCTGTACCAGAAAGATATTATTGAATGATGCTAAAGGGCTAGCTGATGTCTGAACGTGTGTTTCCTTGTTTTCAGCCTATCAGCAAGGCTCGTTGGGGAGTAAGCCCAGCTCCGGACCAATCCGGTGCCAGCGTTGTCGGGAGGTGTGTAAAGGAGAGGTGGTGCGAGTCCAGGACACACACTTTCATGTCAAGTGTTTCACCTGTACAGGTAAGACAGATGCACACACCCACACGCACACGCACAAGCACACGCACACGCACACACACACACACACACGCTGGGTTCCAGCACCATCAGGACAGTCTGGATCAGAGGAAGCAAGCAGGGGGTGGTGGCGGTGGGAGGAGGGGAGGGGGTGTTGCTCCCCCCCCACACACACACACATCCCCCACTCAACAGACACACAGCCGAATCTGTGACATCATCTGTCAAGATAATAAAATCATAAATCTGTCATTATTTATTAAGTATGAATCTATAATTGTTCCTCTATGACATAGGGACACAGAGTCTATGTTATACAATGTGAATCACTACGTGAATTCAACATGAATCTGTTTTGTTTTGAACCTCTTAATGTGTCCCTCTGATTGTGTGATTTGAGTGAGGCCGTTGCAGAGTCAGCCATTTTATACAGTATGAGGCAGTGCATGAACATTCTGTAGTTAACTCACTGGGGAACTGTTCAGCGCAGGGACACGCTGTTGTTATGATTCTGTATGGAGCCTTTTAAACACCCACACACACACACACACACACACACACACAAGCACATGTGAAGTCGCAAGCGTGCGTGTTTTTTCGGTTGAGGCGTTGCCGTGGTAACCGTGCCAAAGGGGTATGTTGGGGTGGGGTTGGGGTTTTGGGGGGGGGGGGGGGGGGCACCCGGGCTCCCAGGCTCCAGTTGGTGATTATTATCGGCATCACTACGGGTCCGCCAGCCAATGGGAACGCTCTTTTCAGACCCCCGAGAAGTGGAGAAAGAGAAAAGAGAGAGAGACAGAGAGAGACAGATAGATGATAGAGATGGGGGTATTACATCATCAGGTGATGTTAGAATCACACTCTTTCCATCTCGCTTTCCAATTGTGACCGCTTTCTCTTTCAGCATGCTCGCCTGTACGTTACAAGGTGTTTGGCATTGGCAAAGTGAGATTGCAGAAACCTTTTCAAAAGTGAGATTGTAAAATATGTTTTATTGGATTTTATAAAGTCATAATAGAAAGACAGACCAGCGGCTGCTGATTGGTTGTTTAGACCACCGTATCTTGGCTCTGATTGGTTTTTAGACCACCGAATCTTTGCTCTGATTGGTTTTTAGACCATCGAACCAAAATGAAAGACCTGTTCATCACGGTTCCATTTTCCTTTCATTTATTTTCTTCATGCCTTTACACGGTGCCTGCCTGCCTGCTTGCCTGCCTGCTTGCCTGCCTGCCTGCCTGCCTGCCTGCCTGCCTGCCTGCCTGCCTGCCTGCCTGCCTGTCTGTTGTGTGCGTGCGTTGCCGTGCTTTGCTGTCTGGCACTTTCCCTTACCCACAATGCACTCCTCTCTCGTGCCAAGCTCTGCCTGGGTGGTAATGTCTTTCTCTTCTGGTTAAAAAACAACAACCTGGTATTGTTTCATGTTCCACACACACACACACACACACACACACACACGTACTGTACGTGCACTTACACACACAGGCAAAAATCCAATTACTCTTTCTTTTTTGCTCTTTTTCAGTTGATTTTGTATGTTGTTCTCTTTGGGATGATGATAGGTGTGTGTGTGTGTGTGTGTGTGTGTGTGTGTGTGTGAATGATTAAAAGCACTGGAATAAGAGATAATTCGATTTATCTCACTCTCTCTTGCTCTCGCTATCTCTCTTTCACTCCGTCACCCACACTTTATCTTTCTTTCTTTTTCTCTGTCATTATACCTTTCTCATTATTTCTAAAATGTTTCTGTCTCTCTTGCTCCCTCTCTCTTCCTTTCTCTCTCTTCTTCTCTCTTTTGCATCTTTGTCCTCTGGACAATCACTCAGGCATGAAATCCATTTCCCATCGCGGGCCCCGTGACATTGGCGTGTGTGGCGCGTGAACGCGGGCTCCGGTGACGTTAGCGTGTGAAAACGGGCTCTCGTGACGTTAGTGTGTGCTGCGTGTGAACGAGGGGCTCCGGTGACGTTAGCGTGTGCTGCGTGTGAACGAGGGGCTCCGGTGACGTTAGCGTGTGCTGCGTGTGAACGAGGGGCTCCTGTGACGTTAGCGTGTGCTGCGTGTGAACGAGGGGCTCTCGTGACGTTAGCGTGTGCTGCGTGTGAACGAGGGGCTCCGGTGACGTTAGCGTGTGCTGCGTGTGAACGAGGGGCTCTCGTGACGTTAGCGTGTGCTGCGTGTGAACGAGGGGCTCTCGTGACGTTAGCGTGTGCTGCGTGTGAACGAGGGGCTCCTGTGACGTTAGTGTGTGCTGCGTGTGAACGAGGGGCTCTCGTGACGTTAGCGTGTGCTGCGTGTGAACGTGGGGCTCCTGTGACGTTAGCGTGTGCTGCGTGTGAACGAGGGGCTCCCGTGACGTTAGCGTGTGCTGCGTGTGAACGTGGGCTGAGGGGCTTAACAATGTCAAGACGCGTCGCATATTTGCCCTTACGCCCGCGGCCAATAATCAATAAACGATCGATGCTGCCTTGTCTGTCAAATCTCCCATTGTGCTTCAGGCCGAGTCTATATCATATATTTTTGTTTATTTGTTTATTTGCCATATCAGACATGACTATGGGGACAGGGGATACTCTGTGTTGGTTTCGGCGTTGCATGTTAACGTGTAGCCTGCAGCTTGCAGCCAGCTTAATGACCTTGAGAGAATACAGCACGCTAAGAGGACATGAGAATCCAAAACAGCCCGCTGACATCGGAGCAACACCATGAACGTTTTCCTAAAACACACTCTCTCTGTCTTTCTCTCTTTCTCTCTTTTTCTCTTTCTCTCGCTCTCTCTCCTTCTCTCTCTCTCTCTGATGCTCTCTCTCTTTCCTTCGTAGAGACACGTGTGTGTGTGTGTGTGTGTGTGGGGGGGTGTGTGTGTGTGTGTGTGTACATGTTTCTCTCACCCCCCTCCCAAACACACACACACGCACACACACGCACAGAGAGAGCTAAGGTGTTACCGTTGTCTTACTGGCTCTGGCGCTTACGGTAGCATAGTGGACTAATGACAAAGTTACCTACATCTCTCCACACACGCACACACACACAGAGACACACACGCACACACACACATGCACACACACACAGACACATACACACACAGTGACACAGTGACTCTGATCCACTCCTCTCTGCGTGTCACAGACAGCAGGCCTCTCAGTGATCAAAACACACAACCATATGGAACTCTCCTTAGGGACAAATACACACACACACACACACACACACACTACCCTCCACACTCTCACCCGCACACACACAAACACACTACTAGCCGCAAACACACAAATTACTAGATGCACACTAGTAGCCACACACACACACACACACACACACACACACACACACACATACACACACACACACACACACAGAGGCTGTTCTCCAAAACCACGCCGAGCATTTTCTCAGCGCGAGAAAAGCAACATGAGGAGGAGAGGGTTAGGGTGAGAAGAGGGTTAGCAGGAGACATTAGAGGAGGAGAGGAGGAGACGGGGAGGAGGAGAGGGTGAGGAGGAGAGGGTTAGGGTGAGGAGGAGAGGAGGAGACGGGGAGGAGGAGAGGGGGAGGAGGAGAGGGTTAGGGTGAGGAGGAGGAGAGGAGGAGGGGGAGGAGGAGAGGGGGAGGAGGAGAGGGGGTGAAGGGTTAAAGTGAGGAGAGAAGGAGAGAGGCTGTGTGGTGCTTTCTGATAGACCAGGCCTCTGGGTTAGGGTTAGGGTTACTGCTATAGACCAGGCCTCTGGTTACCAGGGTTACGGTTAGGTTAGGGTTAGGTTAGGGTTAGGGTTAGGGTTACTGCTATAGACCAGGCCTCTGGTTACCAGGGAGCACCAAAGCCCCAGGACTGTCTCTGCAACTCAGCCCCGTCAAAACACACCGGGGCCTGGGGGAATCCGCGAAGCACACACCCCTCCCCTCCCATCCCCCTATCCGTAGGGATGGAGGGATGTGAGAGGGAGAAGGAAGAGAGGAGGGAAGAGAGGGAGAAGGAAGAGAGGAAGAAATAGAGGGAGAAGGGGAAAGTAAAGGAGGGCGACTAGGCAAAATGACAAAGGCAGCGGAGTGCTAAAATAGAACCAGAGAGAGAGAGAGAGAGACAGGGAGACAGCAAGAGAGAGAGAGAAAGAGAGAGAGAGAGGGGATAGTGGGGAGAGTGGGGAGAGAGGGGCTTCCTGTAGCCATGGCAACGATGGCACGCTGGTCCAATCACCACGCCAACGACTGGTTGCTAGGGAGACATTTCAGCGACGACTGGAAAGGCAGATAGGCAGATACACACACACACACACAGACAGACAGACAGACAGACAGAGAGAGAGAGACACACACACGTACACAGATACACGCACAGCACAGGAAGATACATAGATACAGAGAAAGGTAATCTGGCACACACACACATAGACATATAGAGACACACACACACACACAGTGGGAAAAAATACCAGCTAAAAATACAGAGAAAGGTAATCTGGCTCTGCATGTCTTCTTTAAACACCATCTTCAAAGAAGTATGTGTGTGACTTATGACTTTGACACAAACAGAGAACTAATCATTGACTGATAGAGAAAATCATTAAGAAGCCACCAGCTGGGTCTCAGCATACAGAAACACACACACACACACACACACACACACACACACACACACACACACACACACACACACACACACACACACACACACACACACACTCATACTTTCCTCTCTCTTTCTGTATTACTTTCTAGCACACATACACACACATATATTCATACTTATTTAAGATTGTGTTTATGTTTTGCGGGAGCGTTGTTTTTAAACTGCTGCAATGTCATGCCCACTCTCCTGTATGTTTGTGTGTCTTGAGTGTGTGAGTTGTTGTGTCTGTGTGTGTGAGGGAGTTTGTGTGTGTCTGTGTGTGGGAGAGTGTTTGTGTGTCATTGTGTGTTAGTTGTCAGTGAGTTTGTGCATCTGCGTGTGTGCCAGGATGTGAATGCGTGTGGCCAAGTGTGCGTTTGTGTATGTGTGTGTGTGTGCATGTGTGCGTGCCTTTGTGTGTGTATGGGAAAGTGTGTCTGTGTGTGGCTAAGTGTGCGCCTGGGTGTGCCTGTGTGTGTGTGTGTGTGTGTACTAAAGGTCTCTGAAGAGGTTAGTGGGTTGGAGGCTGCAAGGCACCCTTTTTTGAACTCCACCCACCCTGAGATCTCACCCAACTCTCTCTCTTTCTCTCATCCTCTCGTCCTCTCTTTCTCCTGTCTTCCTCCCCCTCTTCTTGTGTTTTGGCATGGGACCTGAGAAAACACATTAATTACAGTTGAAGTGTTTTCCCATTTGCACCAGGCAGAGAGGGAGGGTGAGAAAGAAACAAAGAGAGAGGGAGAAGGAAAAAGACCCATGGAGAGAAACAGAGAGAGAGATGGATAGAAAGAAGACAAAGAGAGACAGGGCAGAAAGAATGGAGAGAAACAGAGAGAGAGATGAGAGAGAGAGAGAGAGAGAGAGAGAGAGAGAGAGAGAGAGAGAGAGAGAGAGAGAGAGAGAGAGAGAGAGAGAGAGAGAGAGAGAGAGAGAGAGAGAGAGAGAGAGAGAGAGAGAGAGAGAGAGAGAGAGAGAGAGAGAGAGAGAGAGAGAGAGAGAGAGAGAGAGAGAGAGAGAGAGAGAGAGAGAGAGAGAGAGAGAGAGAATCCAGGGGGAGGTCAGGGAAGTACAAGCCCAGTGATGAGTGCACATATGTGGGGTGAAGCCGGAGGCGGACCTCCCCTCCTGGAGCCTGTCACTGGGTCTCTGTTCGTACATGCTCCTCTACACCATCACCACCTCTATTGATCTAGAGCGCCCCTAGTGTGTCTGTGCGTGTCAGTGTGTGTGTGTGTGTGTGTGTCTGTGTCTTACTTTGTGCCTATCAGAGCATGTATGTGTGTGTCTGCACGTATCAGTTTGTGTGTCTGTGCGTATCAGTGTGTTTGTGTGTGTCTGCACGTATCAGTGTATGTGTGTGTCTGTGCATATCAGTGTGTGTGTGTCTGTGTCTGTCTGTGCCTTTCAGAGAATATGTGTGTGTGTCTGCACGTATCAGTGTGTGTGTGTGTGTGTGTGTGTGTGTCTGTGTGTGTGTGTGTGTGTGTGTGTGTGTGTGCGCAGAGGCGTCGTGCCCATTCACACAGAGGGGGTACGTGCCCCCTCAATCGTTTGAGACAATGATTCCACAGGGCTCCAATCTTGCGGTAGCAATGGTAGTGACATCTTGCTAGCCTACCACTAGTGAAGTAGTAGTGAAACTGTGCCCCCTCAAAAATAAATGGGTGCAGGACACCTCTGTGTGTGTGTGCGTGTGTGTGTGTGTGTGTGTGTGTGTCCTTTTAGCATGACTCCAGGGTTATTACACAGTGGCTCTCTGCTGTCTGACACACCAGGCTGCTCCTACAGGTAGGGAGAGATAGAGAGATAGAGGTAGAGAGAGACGGAGGGTTCAGCATCGAGGGTGGAGTGATGGAGGGGAAGGGGGGTGAACGAGATAGAGAAAAGAGAGGGAGGGAAGGAAGTGAAGCGGATGTCTAGGGTGGTAGTTTAAAAGAACGGAGGTGGGAGATGGACAGCTGAGGATGAGAGAAAAAGAGGGTGTGTGTTTATGTTTGTGTGTGTGCTGCATTTAGTATCGGTGTGTGTTTTTGTTGGTGTGTATCGGTGTGTGTGTGTTTATGTGAGTTCGGTGTGTGTTAGTGTGTGTGGGTGTGTGAGTTTATGTTGGTGTGCGTTAGTGTGTGTGTGTGTGTGTGTGTGTGTGTGTGTGTGTGTGTATTCAGTAAGTGGAGAGAGGCGCAGATTATGAGGCTGTAATAGGATCAAATAAAAAAGGGAGGGGAGGCATTGACGAAAAACAGAAGAGAAATAAGGAGGGAGAATAGAAAGGAAGGATGAAAAAGACTGAAAAAGAAAAGAGGGGAGGACAAGCACGAGAGGAGTGGATTCGTTTTTTCCCGTGGTGTGGTGGTTGTGGAAGGGGTGGTGTGTGTGTGTGTGTGTGTGTGTGTGTGTGTGTGTGTGTGTGTGTGTGGGGGGCAGTGTTGAAGAAAGGGTATTATAATTGCGTCTGTTGGCAGAAGATAAGCAGCCAATCAGGACAGCCCCTTGTGGAAGCCCAATCAGTGATGTTCTAAAGGCAGCAGCTGCAGATGATGCACGCTAACTGCTAACCGCAAATCATCAGAATTACCATCTACAGACACTAGCTTCCTGGCTACTACCCCTCCAAAGAGTTCGAATGAAAAGATGGAAGGGAAGAGGATGATGAAGATAATGGGGAGGAAGAGGGTGGAGGTTGAAGAGGAGGAGGAGGAGAGAGGGATAGTGCTGGCAGGCGTTAGCATATTCTGTAGAATAAATTAGCAGCCAACAAAAACAGGAATCGATCCAATAATTCGATCTACTGTATTCTGTGATTCTCTTGACTTTTCCTGGCTTGATCAGAGACTTACTTCATTCATCAAACAGAATATAAAGTGAATGTTTTGAATAGGAAAAATATGAAATGGTTGGGTCTGCTTCGTTTTATTGGATGAAACAGCTTTGTACAAAGTTTTTTGTTTCTCTTTAATTATCGAAGTAGAGTCATTTTCCTCCCAGAGGAGAAGAGAGGAACGTATCAGGAGATTTTAAATAGGAAACAAACTGCAGATTGCCTCAGGGGAGAATGCTAC
>JAPMUY010003984.1:197500-202500 GCA_026901105.3 Galaxias olidus | reverse complement strand
GCTGCAGAGTACATCAGCATGTAGGCTACACACACACGCACCCACACGCTCACACACACGTGCACGCGCACATGCACACACACACACGCACACACACACACTAACCTGTAGCCCTGTGCTGACTGCAGAGTGCATCAGCATTTAGGACAGCACACACTCACACAGACACACACACACACACACACACACACACACACACACACACACACACACACACATACACACACACACACAGCCATACACCTTATGTGCTTCTATGCACTGACTACACACAACCACACACACACACACACACACACACACACACACCTATTATACACACATCCACACTCATAGTGCTGACAGGGTTGTACATCAGTAAGTAGGGACACACACACACACACACACAGAACTAACACACACATCACACACCTATTGCACACACACGCAAGCATAGACACCCCTGCCGTCAAACCAATACCACAATGCAGAAAAACCATAGAAACCAGGTGCCTCAGTATCTGACTGGAATAAATCAAATACAAACGGCTAAGAATAGCTTGATTCATTTCAAACCTCTTTTCTGCCCACCCTGGCCCCCCCTCTGTCTCCATGTCCCCCACTCTCTCTCTCTCTCTCTCTCTCTGTTCCCCCCCTGCCCCCCCTCTCCACCCCCTATCTGTCCCCCCCCCCCCATCTGCCACCCCCACCTCCATCTCTCTGTTCTCCCCCATAGGGACGGGGTTCCGTACTGCGAGGCTGACTACCATGCTCAGTTTGGGGTTCGCTGTGAGACGTGCCACCGCTACATCAGCGGGCGGGTTCTGGAGGTGAGTCAGGGTCACTGAACCTACATAATACAATCATTACAAACTGTATGTAATACAACCCATCTGGAGGTGAGTCAGGGTCACTGAACCTACATAATATAATCATTACAAACTGTATATAATACAACCCATCTGGAGGTGAGTCAGGGTCACTGAACCTACATAATATAATCATTACATATCTCATGTTAAATAAGCAGCAGGCAGGTTCTGGAGGTGAGTTAGGGTCACTGAACCTACATTCTGTATGTAAGCATAAAACGAACACATCATGCATCATATTCACGAAGGGCTGTCATATAAGTACAAGACAAGGACACCATTTAAAAGTCTAATATTATCTATGGAAAACATAAGCATGTTATATTAGATCTGTATATCAGATCAGAGTAGAAATGGCTGCCATCACATCTAAGTGTCGGAAATGGTCTGTGTTTCCTGTGAAGGTCCTGAAACACTTTCCTGTTAGAGGAACTATAAATGGAGATGAATCTCCCCTTCCCTTTAGAAGAGCGAGATGAACAAGTGTTTGAAAAACCCTGAGACAGAGTAGGACTGAATGAGAGAGAGAAAGAGAGAGAGAGAGAGAGAGACTTGAGTGAAAGGGGTTGTGAGACAGAGGGAGAGAAAATTAAGAGTGAAAGGAGAGAAATGTAAAAAAGGTGGATCTGCCATGAGAGAGAGAGAGAGAGAGAGAGAGAGAGAGAGAGAGAGAGAGAGAGAGATGAAACGGAGCTTTGAAGCGATGTCTTCTCTCTCGCTCCAACGTCTTCTACTGTCTCTCTGCCTTTCACTCTCTCACCCCCTTCCTCCACACACACACTCCCTTTGCCTCCCACACACACACACAAACACTCTCACACACACACACACACACACACACACGTTCTCCTCTAGTCCAAGTGGATGTTGTGAAGTGCTCAGTTCCTGAGTGTCTGACTCTATGGGCTATTTATAGACACTGGAGTACGGCAGTTTTTATCTTCAGCCCTGTGTTTGTGTGCGTGTATGTGAATGAGTGAGTGTGTGTGTGTATGTCTGTGTGTGTGTGTGCGTGTCGCTTTGTGTGTGTGTATGTCTGTCTGTATGTGTTTGCGTGTCCCTGTGTTTGTGTGTGTCTGTCTCTGTATGTGTTTGCATGTCCCTGTGTTTGTGTGTGTGTGTCTGTCTGTCTATGTGTGTGTGTGTGTGTCTATGTATATGTGTTACTGTCCCTGTGTGTGTGCCTCTCTATGTGTGTGTGCCTGTCCCTGTGTCTGTGTGTGTGTCTGTGTCTGGGGGTATGTGTGTGTTTGTGTGTCAGTGTTTATGTGTAGATGCCTCTATTTTACCCATGAGTACGATAACACCATAACATCATAACACCATAATACCAGCTAACGCTCCTGCACTGACACTTGCGGGACGATATCACAGCGGTGACCCCTGGCTGACCTCTAGGAAAGGGGTCGACAAAGCACACTCAGACCGCTGTGTCACATTGGGTTTCCCCGGAGACGGGCATTACGTTTCTCATCACGCACACTGCCGCTGTCTGTTAGCATTATGTGTTGAATTCATCTGAGCAGACATATCTCTACACTGTGGGTATGGTTTGTTTTCATGCTCCCTGTGTGTGTGTGTGTGTGTGTGTCTGTGTCTGTGTGTGTCTGTGTGTGTCTGTGTGTGTGTGTGTGTGTGTGTGTGTGTGTATGTGTGTGTATGTGTGTGTGTGGCAGCGTCATGCGTTGAATACATCTGAGCACTGAGCAGACATATCTCTACACTGTGGGTATGGTTTGTTTTAATGGTCCCCATGTGTGTGTGTTCATGTGTGTGTGTGTGTGTGTGTGTGTGTGTGTGTGTGTTGGGTTGAGACTGCTTTGAATCTGGAGCAGAGTCATGGGTTGTTACTGTAAGGAGATGTTAGGATAGCTGAGGGAAGGATATAAAGAGAGATATGAGAGAAATAACAGAGAAATAACAGAGAGAGAGAGCGAGAGAGAGCGAGAGAGAGCGAGAGAGAGAGAGAGAGAGAGCGAGAGATCCCTCCCTCCCTTCCTATCCACTGGGTCTACTATCCTCCTATTAGACAGGAAACACTGTTCAAACAGACAAAGTGACTCAGATAACTGGAATGGTCCTGTTGCTGGGAAAACACGGGACGGATCCTTCCGGCTCCCCATACCTCACTAACCTTCCTGTACTGCGCTCCACGTCTTTCTTTTCATGGCAACATGAGACTACTGGAGATGGAGCGAAGCTGCTTGGTGGGGAAAACGCAAACACACATACGCACACATACGCACACACACACAATCACACACACACTCACACAGACACACACACAATCACACACACTCACACAGACACACGCACACACACACAATCACACACACTTCCTGTGGTGATCAGGTTGCATCGGAGTGTCCCGTCGCGCGGCCAGCAGTTTGGTGTTTCACCGTGGCAACAATGAGAGAGAGAGCGTTTACCGAAATCCACCTGGCTCACATGAGAGGCGGTTGGCTATGGGGCTTCTGTCTGTGTTTTAAATGTCTTTCTTTTTCATATCTCTCTCTCTCTCTCTCTCTCTCGCACACACACACACACACACACACACACACGGCAGTATAATGTGATGGACCCAGAGGGATGATGGTCCTAATTAAGGGGGTTTGAAGGAATGTGTGAGACAGTAAACGGGGCGCTTGTTATAGAGGATCATTCAATCGTTATCGCCTGCTTCCACTGTTCTGCGATGGATTAGTCTTCCCTGGGAAGGAGGGGGTTCTTTCCAACTACTGTTTTCTGTCTATTTATTTGGATAAGCAAGATAAAAAACCTAAAAACGAATCAATAACATTATATTTCAATATGTACCTGTGACGTCATATTTGGAATGTACATTTATATATGAAACGTCTCTTTTTTTGAGGTTTTATTCACAATAAAAAGATACACTACCACCAGTGATATGTAACTTCATCAGATCCCAGAGTGATGTTTGACCCTTCAAGCTAAAAACGTCTCAGCTTGTGTCTTTAAACTGTCTATGTGTGGTTCTAGGTTACAACTGACCTAATATCTCAAGGAAACACTGAATACACCAAATCTCAGTGTTTAAAGTGTGTGTGTGTGTGTTTTTAGACCGTGTGTGTTTAAAGTGTGTGTGTGTTTAATTTGTATGTGGGTATGTTTAAAGTGTGTGTGTGTGTGTGTGTGTGCTTAGACCATGTGTGTGGTTGTGTGTGTTTAAAGTGTATGTGTGTGTGTTTAAAGTGTGTGCGTGTGTGTGTGTTTCACATGGCAGGCTGGAGGTAAACACTACCACCCCAACTGTGCTCGCTGCGCCCGCTGCAACACAACGTTTAAAGAGGGAGAGGAGATGTACCTGACAGGTGAGACCTATACACACACACACACACACACACACAATCCCTACATACTACTATATAAAAATATATATATACTTTCTTTCTAAGAAACGCTTACCATGAGGAATGCTGGCATAAACATGAATGATTGTTGGTTGGTCATGAAGCTGTATTTGATGTGTTTCTCTGTGCATCTCTCTCTCTCTCTCTCTCTCTCTCTCTCTCTCTCTCTCTCTCTCTCTGTCTCTCTCTGATAGGCTCAGAGGTTTGGCACCCGTTATGTAAGCAGGCTGCCCGGGCTGAGAGGAGACTCAGGGTAAGAAACACTCTAAATGTATAAATAATATAAATTTAGAAAATAAAATAACCCCACAAGCACTTCAGTCTGGAACCTAATGAACCCATTTAAGAGGTAGAAATGTAAAAAAGATTTAAATAATGATATTCAGTTTGGAACGAAATTCTAAAATATTTCAAAAATAAATAACTTTTCATAAAACTGTTTGATTTTTTCTATCCTTCTCGTTGCCCGGGTGACGTACAGCACAGACGTCTGTCTGAAGCCTCCATCTCCCCACCAGGCTCCTCCATTGGTTCCCCCAGCCGAGTCATATGTGTGAGTAACCAATCGACAAGCCCCTTTGTTTCACATGACCGCTGAGCCGTCCAATAAGAAACTAATGGAGAATGTATCAGGGCTGACTCACAGTATCGGTTCACATCTTCACACTGGCATTGATTGTTTAGGCTGAACGTTGCATTGTGGCATATCTTCCTCTGAACTATAGAATTACATTGAGTAGAACAGACAAGAGTCTCATGAACCGATGCCTTTTGG
>JAPMUY010003984.1:187500-192500 GCA_026901105.3 Galaxias olidus | reverse complement strand
TGTGTCACTCTATCACTCTTACTTCCTCTACTCTTCTAATCTCCTAACACTATTTTTGGGCTGAGTTTTAAATAACCTTTATATTATTTTTTTCCTCGTTGCCATCTTTTCCTCTGTCCAGAGACTATTGAGACGCAGCCAGCTAGCCAGTCAGAGACCTTTTTTAATCTATTCCTCTAACACAACCCCTCCACTTTTCACTCCATCTAATCCATCCTTCCTCTCCTCCGTGTTTTCCCGACTCTCCATCTCTCCGTTTCTCTCTCCCACCAGCCACGGGCGACTCCAGCATCTACAGAAAACCTCCTATCTATAAGAGATCCGGTACTGTGGCTCAGCCCCGCCTTAGCCCCGCCTTAGCCCCGCCTCTCCGCCTATCGCTGGGCCCGTACTGTGTTTGGATCGCTTGATAGATGTGATCAGTGGCCAATCGTTTTTTTTGTTTTGGTGTGTGCGTACTGAATGGAGTTTGTTACAAAGCAAAGCTGATGTGTTTTTTTTTTCAGTATTATAGTGAGTTGCTTGTTTATCTGTGTTGGTGTTATATCCAATGTGCTCATGAGAAAACATGGACGACGTTGCATGCAACCAGGCTTTCTATTGCCTCTTTTGTGTCTGTGTGTTTTGGATATACAAGTGAGCCTCCACAATTATTGTGTGTATGTGTGTGTGTGTGTGTGTGTGTGTGTGTGTGTTTGTGTGGTTGTACAGTCAGTTTGTAAGCTGTGAGCTGGTGCTTATTTTGGTTAGCACATGTGCCCAGTAGCTGATGTGTGTGCGCGCGCGCGCGTGTGTGTGTGTGTGCGCGTTTCGGTATGCATCTGTGCTTTGAGCCAGGTGTTTGTGCTGGTTACACTTTATCTTGCATGGCTTCAGGTTTTTTGAGAGAGAGAGAGAGAGAGAGAGAGAGAGAGAGAGAGAGAGAGAGAGAGAGAGAGAGAGAGAGAGAGAGAGAGAGAGAGAGAGAGAGAGAGAGAGAGAGAGAGAGAGAGAGAGAGAGAGAGAGAGAGAGAGAGAGAGAGAGAGAGAGAGAGAGAGAGAGAGAGAGAGAGAGAGAGAGAGAGAGAGAGAGAGAGAGAGAGAGAGAGAGAGAGAGAGAGAGAGAGAGAGAGAGAGAGAGAGAGAGAGAGAGAGAGAGAGAGAGAGAGAGAGAGAGAGAGAGAGAGAGAGAGATCAGTATGCAGATCCCTCTCTGTTTAAAGTCTTTCATCCTCTTTGAATAAACCTGTTGTTTTGTTGTTCTAATAAAGAAGTTGCTGGATCTTCCCGGACGCCTGCATGTCTCTCGGCATTTGTGTCTGTTTGTGTGTTTGCCTAAAGTGCGTGTGTAAGTGTGTACACGTGCGTGTGTGTGAGATACATTGCATTGTAAGTGTATGTCAACTAATAGTGCAGACACTATTATTGTGCACTGTGTAGTACAATGTAATCACATGCCTTGAGACGAATACAGAGTGAGGGTGTGTGGAGTGTGTGTGTGTGTGTGTGTGTGTGTGTGGAGTGGGTATGTGTGTGTGTGAGAGAGAGAGAGAGAGAGAGAGAGAGTTCATAATATGGTTTCTGCACAGCAAGGTCACTGCAACATGACCCCCGTCATCACCATTTGTATTTTACACACACACACACACACACACACACACACACACACACACACACACACACACACACACACACACACACACACACATATATATATGTGTGTCGTATTGATCTATAATACAGATTCCATTCAGCTATTTCTGGACGTGTATTGTCTTCATTTACACAGCAATCGCTCTCTCTCTTCATTTCATTGGCTTCCTAAATGGGTCTGATACTGACGGCTTAAACGGTTTGATTTTGCAGTCAGTTACAGTTAGCAGTCCTCACTCCTCAAGGTCTGTGATGCATTGAGTCTTGTTCTGCTTTCTGCTGCCTGCATGTGCAGGAGGACTTCAGATTTCAATCAAAGTCTTAGCCACCAAATCTATGTTTCCTCTGCTCATGAGCGATTTTAGGGTGTTTAATGTGATTAAAAATAACAATCTACATATGGAAGTAAACTCCTTATACTGTATGTTGATAAAACACCCGTCCCAATATACTTATTGTTGGGTTTGAGCGACTGCATGGCATACAGGCAGCAAAATCTCTCACACTAACTTGACTTCTCTGAATGGAAAATCCTCTTGTAACGTTTTCCTGTTCTTTCGACCCTCCCATTTAATTGCGTCCAATCACATTCCTCCACTTCCCTTCACCGCTACTGCTACAAACTAACCCTGGTGAATTTATCACGCCGTAAGTATCTCCCCCTCTGTCTCTGGTCTGTCTGTGGTGTCCAGGCTGTATGTGGTGTCCTGTCTGTCTGTGGTGTCCAGGCTGTCTGTGGTGTCCAGGCTGTATGTGGTGTCCTGTCTGTCTGTGGTGTCCAGGCTGTCTGTGGTGTCCAGGCTGTATGTGGTGTCCTGTCTGTCTGTGGTGTCCAGGCTGTATGTGGTGTCCTGTCTCTGGTGTCCTGTCTGTCTGTGGTGTCCAGTCTGTATGTCTGTCTGTCTGTGGTGTCCAGGCTGTATGTGGTGTCCTGTCTCTGGTGTCCTGTCTGTCTGTGGTGTCCAGTCTGTATGTGGTGTCCTGTCTGTCTGTCTGTCTGTCTGTCTGTCTGTCTGTCTGTCTGTCTGTCTGTCTGTCTGTCTGTCTGTCTGTCTGTCTATACTCTTATGTGTCCATATTAAATGTCTATCCACAGCCACTTTCCTCCGTGCCCCAGTGAACCAATCCGTGTCTACCAATCCATATCCACCAATTACCTGCCAACCCTGTCAGCCAATCATGACACGACGACAGGCTTAGGTCTCTATCACGCTGTCCATATTGCTCTCCAAGCCTGTGTGTGTGTATGTGTGTGTGTGTGTGTGTGTGTGTGTGTGTGTGTGTGTCGGTAGCAGTGATGACTGTGATGGAATCGTTTCTCCTTGATGCAGTGCGTCACTTTCATAGGTATACGATCGACCCTGGTTGGGATTCAGACAGGATTAATGGATAGCGGAGCAATTCTCGATCGGTGTTCAGACACGATCGATAGACAAAAGAGTGAAGAGTCATCGCTCCAACTGAAACGTTACATGTCTTCTATTGACCGGTAGCCCACCCTCTTTGCGTGCGGTGGGGGCGTCGATATCAAACGCCCCTCGTCTCTCGGCCGTAGCGCCCCAGAGTGGCTCATCACAGTGGCTGATGAACGCTCTCCTTGAGATTACTCCACACCTCTCCATGTATTCTCTGGATTTTTGTTCGAAAAGTTGAACAGTGAGCAAAAGCATAAATGCAAAAAATGTCAACTTCAGCATAGAAAGACAGCGTTGTACTCTATCATTTTATCGCCTGGTTTATATAAAATTATTGAAACTGTTCTGTCTTTAGGTTCTGTTGCGACCTCCTAACCTCTGACCCCCGATTAAACCCCCCGCCCATCATTTTGACCCCCCTCCCACCATTTTTCTCAGTGAATCACGTGGATCCAGCCACCAAAAGCAGAACAAGTGAGGACATCCTGAGATCCACCAGGCTCTCCACTTACTCCAGGGAACCCTCCTACACACAGTCAGAGGCCGACTACTACCCCTACACCAGCTCCCCTAAAGGTAGTTTACTATCAAACTACTCATACATGATGTCTTCTAAAGGTAGTTTACCATCAAACTACTCATACACCAGCTATCCAAAAGACAGTTTACTATCAAACTACCCGTACATCATGTCCCCCTAAGCGTAGTTTACTATCAAGCTACCCGTACATGCTTGCCTCTGCTGGTGTTCAGGCTTTAATTTTTGTTTTTGCTCTCTCAGATAAAAACTATCCCATTACAGAGAACAAACATACTCTGATAAAAGTGCAACTGGCAACACGTTCATTCTGTGGCCTTTTCAAATATAGACCCCCAGACATTTTGCGTTTAATTGCTTTGTTATTGATATACTGTATATACTATATCATGCTATTCCGATACATTTTATATTTGATTCATTTCATACATTCATTTCACATAATTTTCACATACAGAGTTTTTCTCTCCTTTTGTAATGGTATTTCTACCTCTCCCCCTTTTTCTTTCTCTCCTCTCCTCTCTTTTTCTTTCTCTCCTCTCCTCTCTTTTTCTTTCTCTCCTCTCCTCTCTTTTTCTTTCCCTCCTCTTCTCTCTTTCTTCCTCTCCTTCTCTCAGCCCTCCGGATACCTAGAAGACGTTTCTCAACAGGAGGAGATGAAGAGACGTGGAGTAACAGTCTTCAAAGAGTAAGACCCTCATTAAACTCTCCCTCCCTCATTATCTCTCTCCGTTTCCCTCCCTCCTTCCCTTTTTATGATCTCTCTCCTTCTCCCCTCTCTGTCGCTCCCTAATTATCTCCCTCACTCTCTCCTCTCTCACACACACTTAAAAACTCTCTCGCTCTCGCTCTCTCTCTCTCTCTCTCTCGCTCTCTCTCTCTAACTGTTCTTTCTCTGTCTCCACATCCGCAGCGCCCTCTCTTACCCTGCTCTGTCTATGTTTCTCTAATGGTTAGTGTGCAGCTCATATTGACCACACAGTGCAGACCTCTCTCTAATGGCCCAGTTAGCAGTCTGTTTATTGGCTCCTGGGAGCCTCGCTTTGCCTCCCTAATGTTTCTCCTGCCGTTCCTCTCTGCCCCGACTGTCTCCTTCTCCTTTCCCTTCTCTCTCTGTCTGTGTTTGCTCTCTTTCTTTCTCCTTTTACACACCTCTTTCTTGGCCCCCCCCCTTCTCTCTGCTCGTCTGATTCCTCGTCTTTCTTCCTTTCTTTCTCCTTCATTTTCTCTCAACCTCTTTCTCCTTTCCGCTGATCCTCTCATGCTCTCTCTCTTTCTTCACTCTTTCTCTCGCTCCCATTGTTGTACCTCTCTTTTCTCCTTTCCTCCTGTTTTTAACTCCTTTTCCCATTGTTCCCTCTCTCCTCAGACTGGGAGCGGCATCGGCAGGATGATCCTGAAGGAGGAGATGAAAG
>JAPMUY010003984.1:130000-185000 GCA_026901105.3 Galaxias olidus | reverse complement strand
CCCATTACAGCGTAGACGATGGTGAGTAGACAGGCAGACTCTACCTTTTAACAGCATTCGTGTCTGTGTGTCTCTGTGTCTGTGTGTCTGTGTGTGTGTGTTGGTGTGTGTAATTGTGGGTGTGTGTGTGTGTCTGTCTGTGTATTTAAGTTTACATCTTTCAGTATTTTCAAATATCTAACAATGATCAGATCAGCCTTTTCTCACTTTCATCCAAAACGTCAATCATTCTGGAATTTAAAAAAGATGTTGGAAGAATAGTGCCAAGTATGCCTCAAAATATTATATTGTTGGTTTGCAGATGGCGCCCTCCGCTGGACAATGATGCACTACTAAATTACACATACATTTTATTAATACAATGGGATTTGTATAGCCCATATTTCTCAAGGCGTCCTAACTCAATGTGTTTTTTAAGAACTAGAAAAAACGTAAGGAAGAAATGTGAAAATTACCCAGAACAGAAAAGGAAGAAAAGATTCATACTTCTAAGATACGTGTCATGACTCTATTTCAGACTACGTAGCCAAGTCAGCGTCGTTGCCAGGATACGGACGGAACGGCATCAACCGGGTAAGACCGTACGAACGTTCACACCTAGTTTCTCAAGAAAAGGGAGTAAAAGTCATTCATCTTCTTGTGGCTAACCTTTGTGTGTGTGTGCCCGTGTTCTCTCTCTAAGCCCCAGAGCGCAGACTGCTATCAGTACCAGTACGACAGCAGCAACGACGTCAACTGGGGTAACAGAGGTACTATCCACAATGCTGCTTCTCACCATGGATTTCCCTTCAAAATATTCACGTTAAAAAAGCTTTTTTAATTGTATTTAATCGTTGGTGTGCTTTCTCTTTCCACTTCCTCATCTACAGACTACACGGTAAGAATGTCTGAATTAAAACATTGATTAATTTATTGATCATCTCATAAGAGTGTATGTTGTAGAATGATTGTGTTTGTATATATTTATGCTGTGATAGGTTCTACATTGTGACTTTATTTTTTTATATCTCTTACGCTTTTTTTAGATATACCCATATGAGGCTCTCATAGTCACCACCAGGGGGCGCATCACACTGCCCAAAGAAGTGGACAGAGCTAGACTGGAGGTAAGTCAATCTAACTATTATAGCTCTGTGTTTAAATGCAGCTCAGGTAACCAGAGAGTCACTCTACTGGGACCATCACCAGTCTAGCTATTATAGCTCTGTGTTTAAATGCAGCTCAGGCAACCAGAGAGTCACTCTACTGGGACCATCACCAGTCTAGCTATTATAGCTCTGTGTTTAAATGCAGCTCAGGCAACCAGAGAGTCACTCTACTGGGACCATCACCAGTCTAGCTATTATAGCTCTCTGTTTAAATGCAGCTCAGGTAACCAGAGAGTCACTCTACTGGGAGCGTCACCAGTCTAGCTATTATAGCTCTGTGCTTAAAAGCAGCGTGGCTGTTCAGGCACCCAGAGTCCTTAACTACGAAGGGCCCCAAAGCCAACCCCAACATTGTACAGATTACTGTTTTATTCCATATTCAATGGGAATGACTTATTTGTGGTGCCGCAAACTTAGTAAGCTTTTTCTGATGTTGATGTTTGTGTGTTTGTGTTTCTGTGTGTGTGTGTGTGTGTGTGTGTGTGTGTGTGTGTGTGCGTGTGTGTGATATCTGTGTGTGTGTGATGCCTGTGTGTGTGATTTGTGTGTGTGGTGTGTGTGTGTGTGTGTGTGTGTGTGTGTGTGTGTGTGTGTGTTGTGTGTGTGTGTGCCTCCACAGCGCCACCTGTCTCCAGAGGAGTTCCAGCAGGTGTTTGGGATGACGGTGGAGGACTTTGACCGCTTGGCGCTCTGGAAGAGGAACGAGCTGAAGAAACAGGCCAGACTGTTTTAACACAATGGGGAGAAGGACTACTACAACACCTCACGAAGGAGAGAGAGAGAGAGAGAGAGAGAGAGAGAGAGAGAGGAGGAGGAGGAGGGAGAGGGAAAGAGGGAGAGGGGGGAAAAGAGAGATGGGTGTGGGGGGAAGTTGAAGAGTAAGAAGTCAAAGACTGTTCTGACTAGTGGACTAAGGGAAAAAGGAATACTACAACCTCACGAGGGAGAAAGAGAGAGAGATCGAAGAAAGAGAGAGAGAGAGAGAGAAGAGTGAGAGAGAGAGAGAGAGAGGGAGAGGGGAAAGAGAAAGCACCTCAACAGACTCACTGCCATGGCTGAGGACCTGTTCTAGATTGCCCAAATCCTACTCACTCTCGCCTTGAACTCTGTGCGCGTGCAGATATAGATAATATAGATATATAGATATAGGTGGAGATAGATAATATAGATATATAGATATAGGTGGAAATAAAGTTGGACAAATGGCGTTTTGATCGGCCTTCCTTTTCGTTTCCTGTGATGTGATGCAGTCGGGATGCAAGGCACAGGATTACCGTAGAAACAGAGTGAGTAGAACAGATAGAGAAAGTCAGTGTAATAACTTTCAGTTTCATGATCCTGTCACTAATAGTCTTTGTTTAATAGACAAAATAACACCACGAACCACCGCGCAGGTAAATTCTACTCTGTCTATTTCTATAACTATAAGCAATAGGTTTTAAACAAAAGGATGTTATGTGTTTTAAGCTTGTGTGTTTCTATGAACGGGCGAGGTCAAGGATGTAATATGGTGGGGGGGGAAAGGAGGTCTACTTACAGACCAGAGCAGTAGTAGGCCACTAACAAGACCTGGGCTAACTTAACGTAAATAAAACACACCAAAAGATTTGTTTTGTAGCTGCGTTTTTCTTTTTTAATAATGATTTTATTTGAGGGCGCCTTTCAAGACACACAAGGTTACCAAGTGTTGTTTTTATTGCTCCTTTAGCCATGACTAATTGAGCCTGGGAAATTTGAGTTTATTTGAGAATTTTGCCCAGTTCTGGTATTCTGAATTTAGATGTAATACTATTTGATCGAGGAGTCTTTTGGCATTGCCTTACTATTGTTACAATCTTAATGAAGTTTGGGTGAATCAAGGAATGATGAGGCATCACATATTTTTTTATATACAATACGCACCACTCTGTTATTCTGTTATTAAATTTTTTTGCTCTCAGATTTCCTAAATGTGTATTTTTTGGATTTACAAAATCATTATTATTATTATTACTATTATTGATTGAATTCATTTTCTGCCAAGTTACTCTTTATTTATTAGTTTCAAATGATGTTTGATATTGATGTGTGTGAAAGAGAGAGCCAAAGTTACATGGTGAAAAAGTGAAACAAATCTACACTTCTGATTTGAAAGCTGGTATTTAAAGTTTGCTAATAATTCAAAAAAATAATTAATAAATTATGCATTATGTCCTTATAAAACACTTTTTGAGAGTTGTACAGCTTTGGAAATTGAAATAGGATCAGACACATTGTGATCCGAATTTGACATAATGTCAGACCAGATATGAAAGTTGTGGGCAACACGAGACATGGCCCTACCAATGTCGAGGGACCACTGCATTTTCCCTTCCTATCACTTTGAACACAGTTTTTGTTAAGTTATTTTATCCACTCCCGCAACTCCACAAAATAAGGATGTCCCCTACCAATGTCTAAACTGAATCTACGTCTATGGTAGGAAATATACGGTTCTATGTGATAACCCAGGGAAATGTACAAATAGTGTAGTGGAAGGTTCACAGTAAATTATAACACCATCATTTCAGAGACTTTCTTTTATATGGGCTAGTTTCACGACATATACCTATCATATCAAGGGTCATTGCAATACAAAGGATATATAGAGGGAAGTTACAGAGTTTATCAAATGTTTTCTTTTAATTTAAATATTGGCACTGGCTGACAGTACAGCAAACGTATGGTAGTCATTTAACACAGTTGTTTGTGTTTTGTATCATAATAGTGTATCACATGAATTTGTAGGCAACATATGCGAGGTTTAAATCTTCCAGATTGTCTCTCAAAGACATATTCATCAAATGTATATTGAAAAATGTAGAAAATAAAATGGGGATGAGTTGAACTTTTTTAAATTTCATTTGAATATAATGCTTATTTTAATTTTATAACAACTAAAATAAAATGTAACCAAAACATATTTGTCATTTTGTATTTTATTTTCTGTTCTCTTTTCTAAAATGTTGGCTTAGGTGTTATGCTGTGAAAATGTACAGTTTTTTCCTGAAGGTGTGTGGCGTTCTGTCAGCCTTTTGTCTTTTCTTTTGCTAACGCAACATTCACTAGGACCCAGCAGAATGGAAGACTAGCCGCGGGTTCCACTAGAACCTTTGTAAAGTAGCCGTGCAAGTTGATATGCGTCAATTTAAGCTGTCAGAAAGTCGACACTGTCTTCCACTCTCATACCAGCTTGCCCGTTTACGCGATTACCTGCATGGGTGTGCTGCTTTTCGTCCCAGTTGTTTTCGGATGATTACTGTGGGAAGTTGTCGCTAACGAGATGGATTCCACTAACACAACATGTAAGCGACTTTTTATGTCATTCTGATTATGAAGCCTATACCTGCCAAGCGAATTGGAAAAATTAAAAACTACTTGAAGTGTTACATTCTTAATTAGTGGGGAAACTGTAAGTTTTGTTTGACATTGTTTGCAAAATGCTGACTGCACTATCTTTTATTATTTATGGCATTATCGCCAGCTTTTTTCTTAGCTTGTTTTCTGCAACCTGTCTGTGCATGTTTAAGGTTTAAGGGTACATAGCCAACTTTGCGTCCACTTTATGTCACATTGCGTGACTTTCTCCCGAACCTCCTAAAGGCTTGGAGCGAAAGAGATACAAAAACAAACAAACAAACAGAAAGTTTGACTGGCCTATCCATTCCAAGCTCAGGTGTTGCTCTAACTGTGGAAATGGAAACGGAAGTTTTCCAGTTACCTAGCCTATCCATTCCTACTGATTCTGCAGCCTAAACTTGTTTTTGGTTATGCGGATCACCCCAGTTTGGTTGATGCAGATTGATCTGTTGCGTTCTCATTAGGATATAAATAATAGGTCATCAGTGTTTACCAGCACGCGCGCTCTGCTCCACATCCATAGTGAGAAAAAAAACATCTTCATGTTGTGAGCGGTCTGTCTGGTTTACCAGGCTATACCAGAGTAACTCTCTCTCTCTCTCTCGTTCTGTGGTTTTCTCTCTCTGGCTCTCTTTCTCTATCCCCTAGGGTCTGGGTCAGTCATATTATGCTGTACTGACAAGGAGGGTGGATGGGATGAAAGGAAGATGGACACTGTTTGTAAGAGGTGGTCATGGTATGCTGTACTGAAAAGGATGGCCTTCAATCAGACGCTAGTATAGGGTTAGCGTGGTGACTTATCAAGTGGAGCACACTGTACTCAGAATATTATATGAAGTCTAACATGGTGCAGGCTGATCAGTAGATTCTGTCCTACTCTTCTCTCTCGCTCTCTCGCTATCTCTTTCTATCGCACCCCCTCTCTCTTCCCCTTCCTTCCATCCCTTCCCTCTCTCTCTCTCTCTCTCTCTCTCTCTCTCTCTCTCTGATGTTAAAGAGGAGGTCCCACTGTGGATGTATGTCTATATATCCAGCATCACTTTACAGCAGAACAGACACACAGTGATGAGACCCTATTAAACAGAACAGACACACAGTGATGAGACCCTATTAAACAGAACAGACACACAGTGATGAGACCCTATTAAACAGAACAGACACAGCATGGCCATCACATGCTGTGACCAAATATGAGAGAGAGAGAGAGAGAGAGAGAGAGAGAGAGAGACCGACCGAGAGAGTCTTTCTTTCTCTGTGATCCAGAGGTGGATAATGTAGAGAGACTTAGAGAGAAGTGATGGGACTGAGACAACAGGATACATGACGTTTTGTAGGACTCTTAGACAGGCTAGCCTAAATCGGACCTCTGAGAGCCACTTCCTTTGTGTTTTTTTACTCCACTTGCTGCGTCTATCTTTAGGCGTTGTGTCGTCGTCCGGTGCGGGTTGGTGTTCAGAAGGGTGTCTGTGGTGTAGCTTTGTTTCCCTGAACGCTCGTCGCTAAGGCCAATTAGCTGAGGTTTGTAGTGATTACAGAGCAGGTACCGAGGATGAAGTAGGTAATGACACCATGTCTCTCTCTCTCTCTCTCTCTCTCTCTCTCTCTCTCTCTCTCTCTCTCTCTCTCTCTCTCGTGGCCTGCGGGTTAGTAGCCGAGGATTGTTGTGATTACAGAGTGGGCACCTCAGATAAAGTAGGTAATGACACCCCTCCATCTCTCTAGCCGGTGCTCTTTCCTGCATCCTCTCTTCTTCTCCTTCAGTCTCTCTCTCTCTCTCTCGCGCTCTCTCTCTCTCTCTCTCTCTCTCTCTCTCTCTCTCTCTCTCTCTCTCTCTCACTCTTTCGGCTTGTCACTCTCTTACTTTCTTTCTCTATCATTTGGCATCTCTTTTTCTCTCCTTCTCACTCGGTGAGTCCTTCTCTTTTTCTACCGCTCTGCTTCATTCGTGTGTCCTATTAAACGCCACTACACTCTGTGCCCTAGACCGAGCACTCGGTGAGAACACACCATCTATCTCATTCCGTTCTGTTACAGTGAGCTCAAAGAGGGTGCACCAGGTGGGCGGGAGAGGGGAGCGGTTGTCGACCCCAGGGAGAGAGACACATTGTGGGGCCGGGTGTGTGGGAGAGCCCCCTAACCCTCCTGGCTGCCAGTTCAATCCTGCGTACATATATATATATATTGTGTGTATGTCTGCAGTGGACTGTATGGAGTCGCCCGGAGACACGGAGAGAAACATGGAAACAGGACAGAGTCTGTAACCCCGTACCCCCCACCTCCCTAAACCATGCATGCACCGTGTGCATAAGTCTGTTGTGTCAACAGGACAATGAAAAGAGGTCCACGTCCATGGGGGGAGTCTTGGAATACCCCACATTCCAGAGACAGGGAAGTGAATTCTGCAACACTGTGCGTGGGTTCCAGTATGAACGCGGATGTTAAGCATTCATATTGTCATTTTTCCATGCGTGTTCTTACAACAAAACCCACTGTCCTGCTCTCCCGTTGTGTTGTTACCCCGGTAAACGGGCGTTCACGCTACGTCACCGGCCTCTCTGAGTGGTCGAGCACGCCGACGGAACGGAACGCTTGGCCCCTAAAGCCCTCAGAGTGCGACCACCCTCCAGCAACATAGGCGCCATCGCCGAGGCTTGGTTGGGATGTGTGATCGGTGAGTGGGACAGGCTAGCAGAGCGCTGGGGGTTTTAGCGTGTTGATGTCTGAGCTGTGACTGGGCCCTGCGGCATCTGAAAGTCTCGCTGTGGGGAGGAGCCTGTCCAAACTCTTAGCCGGTGTTAGGTGTATGATTAGGCAACAAAGCTGTGCTTTTTAAAACTCGAAATATCTGTTTTGTTTTTCTTAGAGACCTATCATTTTTTCCCGCAAGCCAACATAACCTAATTCTATGCTCAGAACTCATAGGCTTGAGTAGAACGCTTAGAATTAGGTTGAGTAGAACCCACATGACTGTTCATTTCAATAGTCTCATGGCCCGGATATTTGCGGTGTTGTTTTTGTCTTATCAAACACAATGGAACCAAAAGAACGGAAACAAATCACGGAACATAAAGGACTGAGGATTTACAGTGGCCTCATCTGCTTGTTGCCCATGACAACATAACTATGCTGTATATATGTCTGCCATACTGTCGACTTCCGCTTTCTGTCCAGTCTTTCTTTCTTACTCTATTAGCATACGCGCGAGCGTGTGAGTGTGTGTGTGGACCAGTTCCATACTGCTGCTCCGAGATGAGAATCAGCCCAAACTAATGATCAGGGATGAACCAATAGGGGCCTGTGCACCAGTGTGGGGTAATGGCAGTACGCTGTGATGCAAACCGTCTTGTACGACAAACTGTTGTGAAATCCCTCTTCAAAACGTGTGACTTACCGAGAGGAACATCGCCGAGCTGCGACTCGTCAGAGAACGATAAGATCTACAGGTGAGATTTTCCGACGTGGAGCAGCCTGATGACGTGATCCCATTCCGTGTGCGTCACTGCTGACGACGTGGTAAAGAACAGAGAAGCAGTCAGTCCCAGTGGTTCACCAGACTATAAGTTAACCTCCTGCAGGGTGAACGGGAAGTCTGCCGGGGACTCGACCCCACACACACCCCTCTGATTTTTGGGAGAGTTGGGCTGGCTGTGAAGGTGTGTGTCTCTGAGCAGGTTATGTGAGTCTCTAAGCCAAAGCGTCCCTATTAATCTGAACTGCTGTCACTCCCACCCTGCCCACACACACACACACACACAGGGAAACTCATCCTTGCAGTGCGGGTGTAGTGAGGAAACTACCAGCACATATGTAACTGTCCGTCACAGAAGCGGCCGCTCTCCCCCGAAGTGTTAGACGTACCCACGACAACGACGCGAAAACACATCTGAGTTGAGAGAAGGACTGTAAAACACACTCAGGCACATGCACACACGCACGCACGCACTCTCTCTCTCTCTCTCTCTCTCTCTCTCTCTCACACACACACACACACACACACACAATGGGAGTGTGTCCAGACTGGCACAGCTCTCACATTGAGATAAGCCCCCAGAGATGGGCTCAAGTTAATGGGGTTCTGGGAGGGGAATTCCTGCTCCTTTGTGCCTGAAGAGACTGTTGGCACACAATGGTCTGGACTAGAGACTGTTAGCTCACAATGGTCTGGACTAAGACTGTTAGCTCACAATGGTCTGGACTAGAGACTGTTAGCTCACAATGGTCTGGACTAGAGACTGTTAGCACACAATGGTCTGGACTAAATACTGGTAGCACACAATGGTCTGGACTAAGACTGTTAGCTCATAATGGTCTGGTAGTGACTGTTAGCTCACAATGGTCTGGTCGGGACTGTTAGCTCACAATGGTCTGGACTAAAACTGTTAGCTCACAATGGTCTGGTAGTGACTGTTAGCTCACAATGGTCTGGTAGTGACTGTTAGCTCACAATGGTCTGGTAGGGACTGTTAGCTCACAATGGTCTGGTAGGGACTGTTAGCTCACAATGGTCTGGACTACGACTGTTAGCTCACAATGGTCTGGTAGTGACAGTTAGCTCACAATGGTCTGGATTTGAGACTGTTAGCTCACAATGGTCAGGACTAAGACTGTTAGCTCACAATGGTCAGGACTAAGACTGTTAGCTCACAATGGTCAGGACTAAGACTGTTAGCTCACAATGGTCAGGACTAAGACTGTTAGCTCACAATGGTCAGGACTAAGACTGTTAGCTCACAATGGTTTGGACTAACACTGTTAGCTCACAATGGTCTGGTAGTGGCTGTTAGCTCACAATGGTCTGGTAGTGGCTGTTAGCTCACAATGGTCTGGTAGTGACTGTTCGCTAACAATGGTCTGGTAGTGACTGTTAGCTCACAATGGTCTAGTAGTGGTCAGTGCTGCTTCCCGCTGCTCGCCCACCAGCTAGTCAGCATAGAATAAAAACTAGTAGACAGGACAACATCTGTTCAACGGAATTCATTTGTTTTTATGACTACCAGTATTTTGAACAAGCAACCAAAGAAGATCCTGGAGTCTGTGTTTTGGTCCGAATAACTATTTGTTACTTTGACAGGGACAATCAGATTAATTCATATTCATGTGATTACGTAACGTATAAATAAGTACATTTTGTTCAAAATGAAATTAAAGCATGGTGCTTGGTGTCCGAGTCTAATAGCACATGATAGTAGTGTGTGTGTGTGTCTCTGTGTGTGCGCGTGTGTGCCCTAGATTTTTTGATAGTTGTGTGTGTGTGTGTGTGTGTGTGTGTGTGTGTGTGTGTGCCCTAGATTTTCCAGGGAACTGCAGGATGGCAGTCCAACAGTCAAATTCCTAACAACATGACAAATATTACTCAACACACACTGCCATTATTAACCCCTCTTTGTGTGTGTGTGTGTGTGTGTGTGTGTGTGTGTGTGACAGCGCGAGAGTGAAAGATTGTAGAAGAATGTGTGAGGGATTGTCGCATACACATAAAGGGATATTGTGTATGTGTGCACGCGTGTGTGTGTAGGCCATATGTGCAGCGTCAGCATTTTCGGACCTCCACTTGTAGCACAAATTAACTTAAGCATAATGCAGACTGTGTGTGTGTGAGAGAGAGAGAGACATAGCATGGGTGTGACATCATGGGGCTTTGGGGCCACACAGCAGATCTGAATAATATCCCCTCCACAGTGGGGTCTCTCTCTCTCTCTCTCTCTCTCTCTCTCTCTCTCTCTCTCTTCCTCTGATCTGAATAATATCCTCTCCACACTGGGCTCCCTTTGTCTGTCCGTCACCCCGGTGACTCTCTCAGCACCTCTCAACCCCTTACTGGAGGGAGGGAGAGAGGGAGAGAGGGAGAGAGGGAGACAGACAAAAATGAGAGCAAGGGGGAGGAAGATGTGGAAGCGACAGAAGCAGTAGAGAGGGAGAGGAAGGAGAAGCAAGAAAAAAATGGATGGTCAAAGCCTGTAATCATTCGAGCGGCACGTCTCATTCCTGTGCAGTCTCGTTGTGACCCTTGAACTCTTGACCCTAGGGCCTAACAGCCAATCAGACACATGCCAGTTTGTCCTCCCAGTCAATACCACTGCCTTACTGTGGAATAGTAATTTCCTCTCGCTCTCTCTCTCTCTCGCTCTCTCTCTCTCCCTGTCCCCCTCTCTCTCCCCCACCTACCCAACACCAGCCTGATCTGTACATCTTAACTGAAGGACATTCCTCAAAGCTGTTGACCCGTGATAGTTGTGGTCAAGGACGTTTGTGTGTGTGTGTGTGTGTGTGTGTGTGTGTGTGTTTCCAGCGATGTCAACATCAAAGACCCTTCACCCCCACCCCACCCCCCCCCACCATCATGTGTTCGTCCTTCAAAGTAGGTTAATACTTAAACAGGTGAGTGGGAGTCCACACAACCCATGATTCTCCCCCTCTCCGTTACCCCGGCGACCCGATAGAGGGCCTCTCCCCCTAACGACCTCCAGCCACTGTCAGGTCGGTCTCCCCCGGTAACAAGGTCGTTTGGCGGTGCACTAATTAGAAGGTGTTTGTCCCAGACTGGGGGATTTCAGCCACAGGCTCCGAGCTATGAGCGCTTTGGTCGGCCTTGTGTGTTTGTGGTGTCCCCAGACGTTTGGACTGTTTGGTGAGCTACGTCGGACTTTGGACTGTTTGGTGAGCTACGTCGGACTTTGGACTGTTTGGTGAGCTACGTGGGACTTTGGACTGTTTGGTGAGCTACGTCGGACTTTGGACTGTTTGGTGAGCTATGTCGGACTTTGGACTGTTTGGTGAGCTACGTGGGACTTTGGACTGTTTGGTGAGCTACGTGGGACTTTGGACTGTTTGGTGAACTACGTGGGACTTTGGACTGTTTGGTGAGCTACGTCGGACTTTGGACTGTTTGGTGAACTACGTGGGACTTTGGACTGTTTGGTGAGCTACGTCGGACTTTGGACTGTTTGGTGAGCTACGTCGGACTGTACTCGTGTCTTTTGTTTGGGGGAAAATGTCGCCGTCCTGACGAAGATTTGCAACACATCTCCTCGACACGACATGCTGTTATTGTGTCTGTCCTCCAGCTGTTTAGATGTGTTTAATGTGTATGTGCGTGCTGTACAACAATGTGTGTCTGCTTGGGTGCGTTTGCAAGTATTTGTGTGTGTGTGTGTGAGAGTGAAAGAGAGGTGTGTGAGATACAGGGATACAGTGTGTTAGTTTGTGTTAGAGAAAGTTTGTGTGTGTACAGTATGTGCCTGTGTGTGTGTGTGTGTACTGTATGCATGTGCCTGTAGGTCTGTTTTATGATAACCCAGACTCCTCTCTCTGCGATAATGAAACAGCAGGTAGTACCTGTAACTTCCTCTCCCTCTCCGCTGTAGACCCCCCCCCTCCTCCGAATAAACTTTACCACATGTTCACCTGCTACCTATCACCCAAGGCGTGTGTGCGTGTGCGTGTGTGTGTGTGTGTGTGTGTACATCCAAGTTATAAGGTGTAATCAGACGGAGGATATGTACAGTCTGTTTGTAGCTGTTAACTCTTCGATAGTCTACCTGCTAATATATTATATTTTGTGTATATTTTGTATTTGAATAGATGAATATTATAATGCAGCAGATTAGTATACTATAGGGTAACTCTGATTAAAGCAGCCAGGAGACTGAGCTCTATGGAATGGTGATGATGGAGCCAGATTCTCCTTTTAAAGTGTAACGAGGTCACTTCCCCCATAGCATATAGGTAGAGTGCAGGGGGTCCGGTCACCTGACAGGAAGAGGAAGCAGAAGGCAGGAAGTGATAGGTGATGTCATCAGCCTAGACAGGAAGTCCCATCTCCAAAGGGGGGCTCACGGGGCATCCTCCAGAGAGTCCTGCCCTTTCTTCTCATTGGATGTTGGAACAGGAAGTGGAATAGATTCTCTCCACTGTACAGACCAAGATGGAGATAGTCTCCAGGGAGACTATGGCTGTTTATCAATCCACGTTTTTGTCCGTTCTTGCGTTCTCGTGGACCCGCTGGCGTAATCTTTCATGGCCCAAGTACGGTTTCAATTCAAAGAACGCAAGTTACCAAGAGCGCTGAAAATGCCCATATGTGTTCTTGATCCGCCCATTTTATGGAGGATGCATCGGTTGCTTACTTGCTAGCAAGAACGCATCAGATATCCCAGAAGTCATTGCAAGAATGACGGCAGGAGAGCAATCAGCTTTTACCCGCTGCTAGCTCGTGACATTTGAAAGGCCACTCATAACAATGTTAAATAACATTTTAGTAGGTCACTCATCCCTACCATATGAGTAAAATGACAAACACGAGTTTTGAGTTGTCTTTACCTTTATTATATAAACAAAGTAGATAAACGCAAAACGCAAATGTAATACACAATCACGTAAAGCAAAAGCGTATCCTGTTGCGCTGATAATGCCCAGGGTGTTGCACAGTAGCAAGTTCCCATAGCATCTCAATCTCCGATAGGGCGTTCTCCGTCCTCGCGATCTGGCAAGACCGTTCTCGTCAAGGACACTTGGCAGGAACTTTCTTCTCAAGAACACAAGTACGTTCTTAGCGTTCTTGGTATCGATAAACAGCCTATGTCAACTCAGTTACACACGATTCAATTTGATTCAGTTCGATTCAAATCAGTTCAATTTGAGTCGATTCAATTCAATTTGATCAATTATATTAAATTCAATGGATAACCTTTGTTGTTGTTGTTGGACAGTCGTCGTGCAATGAACAAAAAACAACAAAAGAAATAGATTCTCTCTTTCTTTTTACTTTTCACCTTAGGAGAGGTTTGGGATGAGGAGGGGTGAGGAGGAGACAGGAGAGATAGCAGAGTGATTTATCAAGATTAGGGAATTCTTTCAATCTGCTTCTCTTTAACAACACTGTAACCACAACCTGTGATCATCTGTTGTCATCTGCCCACCGAAATGACCTCAGACATAGGGAATGTATGGAGACACACACACACACACACAGTTGCATGTCGATGCTGTAAGCTGTGCGAGTGCAGAAACAGAAGTGGATGCACTACACACACACAGACCTCATTGTGCCCCCCACCCCTCTCTCTCTCTCTCTCACACACACACACACACACACACAGCCTTACCTGTGGAGATAGCATCTCACTGCTCTGCCCCTCTGTCTGTGTGTCTGACTCAGCCAGGTTTGCCCCGCTGTGGTTTGGCCGCTCTGCAGGAGATAGCTAAGAGATACCAGATATCTCCACGGTTACATGAAGTACCGTGCCATCTCTGCTCGGACTGGTCTCTCTGGGGGAATCAGAATGCGGGAAGACACGCACACACACACACACACACACACACACACACAAACACACCAGACATCGACACATTTCTATCTCCAGGCTGACTCAAGTCTGTGTCTGTGGGAGATGAGATGAGATCAGGGCTCCTACTGTCTGAAGAAACCGCCAGGGAGGCTAGTCCGTGTTCTCCTTCAACTAAGCCAGAGGTTTGGCCTTTTTACAGAATAAAATATATATCTCCATCTCCACGGTTACATGAACTACCGTGCCATCTCTGCTCTGACTCAGGTCTCTCTGGGGGAAACCAGATGAGGTGAGAGAACCTAGTGTCTGCAGAAACCGCCAGGGATGGAGGACAGTGTGTCTGCTCCTTCACCAAAGCTGACGGGAGCTGTTCTGTTTCAGAATAAAAGCCTTCTCCTTTCTCCTCTGTCCTCCTGTTAAATGAGGCTGTTTTGACGCCCAAAGACATCCAGGATGCCCGTCTCCCTGTCCTGGCTGCACTCAATGGGGAGGATACCCCCCAGGTCCACACACCCACCCACTCCCTGCTGGGTGAGTGACAGCACAGGGGGGGGGGGGGGCTTCCCCTCTCTCTCACTGTGATGGGGGGCTCCCCCTCTCTCTCCCTGTGATGGGGTGCTATCAGAGAGGTGTTGTTTGGCTTCTTCAGAAGTTAGTTTCAATGGGAGGCCCATCTTGTGTTGATTTGTGTGTGATTGTTGGCGCGCTGAAAATCCCTCCGCTTAACCTCAATCTACTTACATGTGGAGGAAATGTGACTTGCCTCACTTTGCCTATCCTTTGATTTCCTCTTTATAGACACGTGTGTGTGTGTGTGTCTGTGTCTGTGTGTGTGTGCGTGAGAGAGACACGCTCTACCTCTCCCATGCCTGGTAGGCTGTCACTCCCCTGCTTTTACAAGATGGGGTCAGAGTTCAAAGGTCACTGCGTTTTAGTCACACCCGTCAGGTCAGAGGCGAGGGACGATGACGGGGTCATCACAACACTGCTGAGGACCGTGGAACTGTCTGGATGCACATGTTCTGTCTGCTTATTCCAGTTCTACGTAGGACACATAATGCTAGAGACACAGCTGATCTCAGAACAGAGATTACTTTCAAAATGTCTAACACTGACGGATCTGATCGGTTTTCAAGATAACGACGACGTCTACCAGCTTCCTGTGGGACACACTGAGTTTGTTGGGGTGTGTGTGTGTGTGTGTGTGTGTGTGTGTGTATGTGCGTCTGAGTCAGCGTGTCAGGCCATGCTGCGTCCCCCCTCCCCTCCCCCTTCCACACCTCCAGCCTCACCTCAGGGCAGTCAGTCACCCATGTGTCTCAACCTGTTGACTTATCTCTCTCTCTCGCTCTCTCTCTCTCTCTCTTTCTGACTTCCCCTCTTTTTTTATAACCTTTTCTTCTCATTTTTGAATAATGTTCTCTCTTTCATTTTCTCTTGTTCTCTCAGTTTCATTGTATTCTTTCTGTCTGAAATATCTTGCTCCCTGTTCTCTCTCTCTCTCTCTCTCTCTCTCTCTCTCTCCCTCCACCCCACCCCACGCGGGTTTTCTGTCTTATTTCCTTTTCCTTGGACTAGGAATTTACAGTGGTGTGTGTGTGTGTGTGTGTGTGTGTGTGTGTGCGCGCTGTTGGGGAGGTGTGTGTGTGTGTGTGTGTGTGTTTGCACAGCAAGTCTTTCCCAGGTGCTACACAATCCCTAGGATTACAGCAGGGCACACACACACACACACACACACACACGCGCACACACACAGGCCACACCACCATCTCCCATCCCCCAGAGAGAACAGAGAGGGAGGGAAGCAGAGAGAGATAACAGATGAAAGAGAGGAAGAGAGAGGTGGAGAGGGAGAGAGATAGAGAGTTGGACATACAGGAAATAAGAGAGGTAGAGGGATAGCAAAACAGAGAGCAATTGATTAAAAGAGAGCGAGAGCGAGAGAGAGAGAGAGAGAGAGAGAGGTGGGGGAAAGGTAGAAAGAGAAACAAAGCCCAGCTCAGCTCAACTCTATGGTGGGAGCAAATATTTCAACGGGGTGAAACCTGCCTACCAGCACACTGATCTGCTGCTTGGCTTCGTTCAGCACAGCTCAGCTCAGCACAGCCCACACAGCACAGCAGGACAGCTCAGCACAGCACAGCTCAGCTCAGCTCAGCACAGCCCACACAGCACAGCAGGACAGCTCAGCACAGCACAGCTCTGCTCAGCACAGCACACACAGCACAGCAGGACAGCTCAGCACAGCACAGCTCTGCTCCATAGTGGGATTGAATGAGATAGCATCTACAGTTGAATATGGTGGGCTTGTCATCCATTGCTGTTGAAGGTATGTGTAATTGTTTAAAGTTGATATATTTCTTTATTCTTCGTTAAGTATTCTTTATTATTTGTTATGCATTAGAAAGTAGAGTTCAGCTATACAGTTGAATTCATGTGTCTACAGAAAATGAAGAATGTAACTGCGGCAGTGCAACAAAGTAGATATTTCATGTCAGAGGTAGACCTTGCCTTTCAACACTCAAAAAATAAAAGAGGAATCCTAATCAATCTCTAAGTCGTTAGCAACTTTATTGTTCTTTTACCGCGCCTGTCGCTAACTCGTTCTCTAGCACTAAAACATTGTCGTTCTTTTGGAGCGCCTGTCATTCTGTGTGTGTTAAGTGCCAGTCCCCTCAGACCGAATCTCCCCCTTTTAGACAAACAGACGAGAGGGGCAACAATGTAACATGCCTGAACGGGAAGCAGCTTGGACAGCCAGATGGCTTGACTCTCTAGTGTAACATTGTTGTTCTTTCTTCTGTGGAAGATTCCTGTTTGTCAGTGTGGAACCTCTTTGCTGGACAAAGATATTTTAATGTCAATCTTTTTGCTGGATAATTTCTTTTGAAACCTTTTCTGTATTTGTGAGTTTTACGTGCTTTTGTGTGTGTGTGTGTGTGTGTGTGTGTGTGTGTGTGTGTGTGTGTGTGTGTGTGTGTGTGTGTGTGTGTGTGTGTGTGTGTGTGTGTGTGTGTGTTTGATGTATGTTGTGCATGTTAAAGCTTCTGGCTGAACAGGAGAATCAGAAATGGAGGTCATGTTATTCATGAGATCAGTCATCAGGCGTGTTGCCACAGGTGTTTCAGGGTTTGCTGACATCCATTTCTCTCCCCCCCCCTCTCTCTTCGTTCTTTCTCAGTTATCTCTTTTTTTTCTACCTCTTTTTCCTTATCTCCCCTCCCACCTTGTTAATTCTTCTCTTTTTCTACCCCTCTCTCTCCCCAACGTATAATAGAGACGGGGGTTTGCTCTTTAATTCACTCTCTTCCTTTTTCTCTGTCCCCCTGGGGTTCTCTCTTTCATTCTCTTTTAATGTCTCTCTTTCCCCCGTTCTCTCTGTAATTTTTTCTTTTTCTTTCTCCCCTCCCCTTCTCTCTTTTTAATTTTCTCATTTCCTCCCCCCCTGGTGTATTTTTTTTATTCTCTCTCCTGGTAAAGTTTTCACAGAGCAGTTTGTTAATACAGGTTTGTTTTACAGACCTGAGCTTCCTCAGTTAAACAAACTAGTTGCACCGTTTCAACCTCCTGCAGCTCTCCCTACCCCCTCTCTCTCTCTGTCTCTCTCTCTCCCTCTCTCTCTCTCTCTCTCTCTCTCACTGTCCCCCATCTCTCTGTGTGTCTTTCTCTTTCTCACTGCCCCCTCCCTCTCTCTTTCTCTCTCTCTCGCTAACGCACACACACACACACACACACACACAAAGTGCCTTGCTTGACACTTTTCAACAAGGTGAGGAATGTCTTCATTTGCTTTAACCAGCTCTTCTCTGGCCCATGTGAGGTGGTAAAAAGCCTAAGTGTGACCTCAGCTGTTACCGGCGACGACGGAGATTTGACCAACAGCTAGCTTCGTTACGCTGCCACCTCCCATAGAAACATACAGATCAACACAATCATTTGCTCTGGTGTTCTTTGCATCCAATTGTTTGTTGTGCTGTTTGTTCGTGGAGGCACTGGTTCACTATTGATGCACTAATAGCTTTGAAGTTGTTTTATTTTTATGTTTAACAGTGTTTCAGATACACCAGTGCACTGGATTTAAAAAGCCTGTTATCCTTAGCCTGGTTTGATTAGCACGCCGGTTCAGCCTCCCTACCGCGCGTGTGTGCGTGTGCGCGTGTGCGCGTGTGCGCGTGTGCGTGTGTGTGTGTGTGTGTGCGTGTGTATGTGTGGATGTGTGGATGTGTGTGTCTCCACTTGTGAATCAGATCTTTCTCTCTGCGGTGTAGAGGAACCTCTCTCTAGTGCTCTCTCTCTCTCTCTCTCTCTCTCTCTCTCTCTCTCTGGGTCTCTCTCTCTGTGATACAGGGAAACCCCGAGATTACCTCTCCTCCTCTCCTCCAATCCTCCACTCCTGCCCTGCTTTTCTCCTGTTGCTCAGTGTCGGCCTTGCCTAATGGAATAAGTTCCTCATTTCAATGGAAGGAAATGGCACCGTTAAAAAGGAGAAGGGGGATACACACACACACACACACACACACACACACACACATATGGGTTAAGTTGTGCTTCTCTCTCCTTGAAAGAGCATTGTGTTTGGATCCCCATAGGAAGACCCACCTCAGAAAAGTATGTCTTAAGGAGTGGGAGCAGCTCACACACACACACACACACACACACAGTTCAGTGTGAGAACGCAAATACATCAGTTGTTCTCCTGACTCTGTCAGATGTGATTATATTCATGATGGACGTTTTTGGTCGGAGAAATCAGTTTACACACACACAGACACACAGACACACAGAGGAATGTTACAGGGGCCAACAAACGTCAAATAACACCTGGTTTCAGTGGTGAAACAGAAGAATGAGTGTTATAGATTGAGGTGGAGAATAAAGACACAAAGACATGTCTTGTTGTGAGTGAGTTAGTCACACATAAACACACACCTCCCAAGACACATACACACACCTCCTAAGACACACACACACACACACACACACACACACACACACACACACACACACACACACACACACATACACACACACACATACACACACACACACACACACACACACACACACACACACACACACACACACACACACACACTCACCTTTTCAGAGACACACACACACACACACACACATATCATACTGTACGAGTGGGAGTGAGCGATGACTGAACATGTCTACAAGCTTTCCGGTTGTGTAGCGGGTGTGTGTGTGTGCTTGTGTTTGTGTGTACACACTCTGGTGCAAACAACACACACACACACACACACACGGCAGACAAAGAGAGTCTTATTGGCCGAGACCCTGTCCTGTGTGTGACCTCGAGAGGAAGCACGGCTCAATGGAGGTGTAAAAGAACAAGGGAACGAGAGAAAATAGAGCAGGGAGAGGGAGGGAGGGAGGGCAAGAGAAGGTGTAAAAGAACATGGGAATGAGAGAAGATAGAGCAGGGAGAGGGAGGGAGGGAGGGCAAGAGAAGGTGTAAAAGAACATGGGAATGAGAGAAGATAGAGCAGGGAGAGGGAGGGAGGGAGGGGATGATGGAGGGAAAGAGAAGCAGGTGTAAAAGAACAAGGGAATGAGAGAAGAGAGAGCATGGAGAGGGAGGGAGGGCAAGAGAAGGTGTAAAAGAACAAGGGAATGAGAGAAGAGAGAGAGAGGGACAGATAGGATGATGGAGGGAGAGAGAAAGAGGTGTAAAAGAACAGAGGGGAGAGAGCAGGGAGCAACGGGAGGAAGGGTGAGAGAATAAGGGAGGAGAGGTAGGGAAAGAGAGAGGGAGGGGAGACAGGGAGAGAGAATAATGGAGGACGAAGGGAGGGAAAGAGAGAGGGAGTGTTGCTGTGGGTTCAATTGCCTCTTAGTGACTGAAGTGGTTGATGTGATGACATCTTTAGAGAGAGAGAGAGAGAGAGAGAGAGGGATGACAAACGGATGTGTTGAAGTGTGACCTAATGGGGTTCCTGTCTCAGCCACTGTGTGTGTGTGTGTGTGTGTGTGTGTGTGTGTGTGTGTGTGTCTAGGGATGTGTGTGTGGGCTGGGATTGGTTTCATATGACTTTCAGCCCTTACACACACACACACACACACACACACACACACACACACACACACACAGAGTCAGCAGCCCCCTCACTAGGGGTGTGTGTAACAGCCGTCAGGGCTGGGTGGTTTATTTAGGTAGGGTTGTGATAACAGTGATGGGCTCGGTCCGTTCCAGACCCAGCTAACATATAAACATATGATGTGAATTAGATAGACAGGCAGACAGGCAGACAGGCAGGCAGACAGGCAGGCAGGCAGGGCTTGTGCTGCTGTATTGCTGATGGACTGCGTGTGTTGATCAGTATGAGGTGTTGTTAACTTGAATAGGTGACGTGCAGAGTTTTGTGTAGTGTTTAAAGTTTCAAGGAGCTCTTTAACCTTTCTGGAGAGTTGTGTTCACGTTCCGGACTTGTGTTGTTTTCTTCTCAGGATCCCCCAAATGTATGTGTTTCAAACTTTTAAATCAGACACATGGTGGTGGTTTAGGCTGCCCGATTTGACCATCGACATATTTGTTTTATTTCCACCCTTGAACTTTGATCCTAGCAGAGCAGATACCCCCCCCCCCCCACACACACACACGCACACAGTACATCCTGAATATCAAGGTTTTTATCATCCTCCTGGAGCATTGCGGGCATAGCGTTGTCACATGGCCATTCCGTTTCCATGGCTTGTAGGCGTTTCCTCTGCTGTCGCTCGTGAACCCAGTGAACCAGTCTGTGAAGATGCTCAGAGAATGTGGAGTTAACGTCGCGTGACTACAGGCTGCCTTTTTATGAAAGCGTTGCTGCTAGGCGTGACCCCCAGGGTTGACCCCAGAGGTGTAACAACTGACCTTTGACCCCCGGGCAGCCATGGAGACGCTGGTGTCGGAGCTGGGCGTTCTGCTGAAGCTGCTGGACCAGGAGAACCTGAGCTCCGCCTCGCAGGAGCAGAAGACCGCCGTCAGGAACCTCCTCAAGCACATACAGCCCTCCTCAGGTGAGAGGGGGGAGAGAGAGGAGGGAGTGGGAGGGGGTGAGAGAGGGAGGTGTAGAAGGGAGGGAGGGGGAAGAAGGCATACGTTAGAAACATGCTGTGACAGATACTGCCTCAGGGAGAACAGAGAGAGGGAGAGAAGAGGGGAAGGAAGGAAGGAAGGAAGGAAGGAAGGAAATGAACTAACAAACCAACAAATAAACAAATAAATAGGTGTTTCACTGTCAGAACCACTGTACCAGACTCCAACCAGCAGTGCCTCTTTTCCATAGGAGCAGCGACAGAATACATCTATGTAAACTCCTCCGTCTACAGTAATGGCACCCTCTTTGTGGAGTCTCTGTTTGACACCTTTGGTAAGTTTAGGGTCTGGTTGAGGTGGTTGTCTGTTTAGTATTTTACATTGTTATACTGAGGTATTCACACACTTGTACTGACCCACTGAGATGAATGTGTGTAGTTTCATACACATTTTCATTCATACGTGCTATGAGAGTCTATTTGAATGTACTTACAGTCAGTTCATTCACAAAGTGGTTCTGACCCAAAGTGTGCTCCTGTAGACTGTGACCTGGCCGAGCTGAGAGACGTGACGGAGGAGCACAGAACAGAACCGGACCCGGACACGGACGTCCACGCTCTGAACCAGGTCAGCCACACCACCCGTTAGAACACACCAACCGTACCCGTCCGCCCTCTACGACCCAAACTTTTTGTATTATTAGGAATTACCATTGAGAAGATGTCTTTTACTTTCCTTCACTGTGTTTTGCTTTTTTTAACTTTGTCGGGAAAAGGATGCAAAGTGAATAGTGGGGGTGTTCTGAGTAGTGATTCTAGTGCTCTAACAGCTCTTGCATGTTGGTCAAAATAGGATGGTTATTCACCGGTAAACTGTTTAAACTGTGGATAATTGGTTATTATTCTATGGGGCTTAAAATTCTTACTTTGAGTGGCGTTGGATTTGTCAGTTCTTGTTTTTAAATTCTAACGTCGGTTGGTGTGTTTCCTCCCCACAGTGTTTTATTTATCAGTTGTTGTTAATTGTTGTTTATATACTCTTACATGGGTTGGTGTGTTTCCTCCCCACAGTGCCCCCAGCAGAGTGTGCTGCCCCCAGCCTCTCAGTGCACCAGTGACCCCCCTCCCCCGCTGCCCACCACCCCGCCTCCAGAGGAGTACTACGAGGAGGCAGTGCCCCTCAGCCCTGGGAAGGCGCCCGAATACATCACCACCACGAGAGGTGAGCCCCCCCCCCCCCCCCCCAAATACATCACCACCGTGAGAGGTTAGCCCCCCCAAATACATCACCACTAGAAGAGGTGAACCCCCCCCCCCCCTCCAGGATACATCACCACGAGAGGTTTAACCCTGTAACTGCTTTTGGTCTCCTTAGTGTGTTGTCTAGCTTGTTAGCGTCTTCGGTGTGTGTGTTTATAACCAAACTCTCTCCTACAGGAAGTTCTAGTCCCCCTAACTCCATCGAGGACGGATACGAGGACACCGAGAGTTACTCCCCGACGTGCCTCAACCCACAACGTAAAAACTCCTGTGAGACACACACACACACACACACACACAGACACAAAAAGACACACACACAAACACAGATACACAAACATACAGAGACACAAACACACACACACAAACACACAAACACGCAAATAAACACACACAAACACAAAGACACACAAACACAGATACACAAACACACGGAGACACAGACACAAACACACACACACAAACACAGAGACACACTCAACCACATTCGAGGTACTCCCCCCATCTGCATCAGACAAAGTGTACAACCAGATAAAATGTTGAATGGATGCAATTATAGTTATTACTTAGAATCACAGCGAGTTTGGATGAACGTGCCCCTTTTTTATGTACAGCCTAACATTAGTGACAGTTAGTGGTGTCCTTTCTGCTTATCAAACAAAGACACCATAAACAAGAACTGAAGTTGTTTATGTGGTTGCCCACGACAGCAGGCTAGCAAACAACGTGTCGGCCATCTTCGGTGTCTCAATGTAATTCACCATGGAGCCAGTTTCTTTTCCCCCTGATTGATGGGTTGTGCTGTTGTTTATGTTGTAACCCAGGCAGGCTGGTGAACAGTCATACTTGCTGTTCCACCCCACCACAGAGCTAGTTTCCCTGTCAGTTAATCCCTAGTTCTCGAGTTTTACAGTTAGTTCTGCTGTTACCCCTGAGAACGAGCTGGCAAACGACAGGTCGGCCATCTTTGTTTTTTCCACCTTTAACTCGGTTGCCTCTCCTTGTTCACCACTCTCCCTCTTAAAAGACAACGACTCTGACGCGTTGAGCAGCTCCTACGAGTCCTACGAGGAAGACGAAGAGGAAAGGATTCCAGGGGCGTCGCGGCGTCTCACTCACCAGTGGCCTTCCGACGAGAGCTCCATGCCCCCCGCCGCCAGGGATTGTCGGATCTGCGCCTTCCTCTTCCGCAAGAAACGCTTTGGCCAGTGGGCCAAACAGCTGACCGTCATACGAGACAGCAGGCTACAGGTACATTACATTATATTAAATGAATTTACATTACATTAAGTAACTTTACATTAGATTCCATTAAGTTACTTTACACAACATTACATAAAGTTACCTTATAATACATAACGATACATAACGTTACATGAAATTACTTTTACACTACATAAGTAACTTTACATTACATTGCATTATATAAAGTTACATAGCATAACATAACATTCAGTTACTTTAGGAACACCTAACACAAAACACTAGAGAACAACAGTGTGTATACGGGTATCCACGTAAAGTGCGCCCCCCCCCCCCCCTCCACCACCTCCACCCCCAAGTACTTTAATTACACCCCTACCTGTGTGTCTTTGTTTCCTCCCTCTGTCCTGCAAGTGTTACAAGAGCTCCAAAGACGCCGCCCCCTCCATAGACTTGTCGCTGCCCCAGTGCAACGTCGTCTACGCCCCCAAAGACGCTCGCAAGAAGAGGCACGAGCTGCGGTTCACGCTGCCCAGCGGAGACACTCTGGTCCTGGCCGTTCAGAGCAGGGAGCAGGCCCATCGCTGGCTCGGGGTAAGGGAAGGACACAGATACATGCACAAACACACACACACACACACACACACACACAGTCCAGCACGTAGACACACAGACACACACACATACAGGTGACGTACAAGCAGGTACTGTATATTTTTCAGACCGTGTGGAATTTGTTTGTCACCTGTGTGAATGTGTGTGTGTGTGTTTGTGTGTGTGTGTGTGTGTTTGTGTGTGTGTGTAGGTGATAAAGGAAGTGTGCAATCACACGAAAGGAGGGGAGGAGTCTAATTCACCAATCATCCTCCGCAAAACAGAATTGGATAAGGTAGGCTGGTGTGTGTGTGTGTGTGTGTGTGTGTGTGTGTGTGTGTGTGTGTGTGTGTGTGTGTGTGTGTGTGTGTGTGTGTGTGTGTGTGTGTGTGTGTGTGTGTGTGTGTGTGTGTGTGTGTGTGTACGATCACCTCTCATCCTCTCTCTTCTTTTTAGCTTTGGCAAAAGGAGGTGAAAGTCGCTGGAGAGGAAACTACAGTGTGTAGTCCTGTAAGGGGAAATTAGCTCTAAACACTAACATTAGAGTAGACTACACACCATAACCATAATAATAATAATAATAATGATGATGATGATGATGATGATAATGATAATAATAATAATAATAATAATAACCATAACCTCATAGTGTCAGCCTAACCCTAACCATAGCTCTAAACACAGAGTAGACTGCACACCATAACCTCCTCTCATTGTGTCAGACTACAGACTCAGGCATAGAACCAGAGAGAGTAGATCCAACACATGAGAGATGGTGTGAGTCGCACCAATGGAATAAATCCCAATCCCGCCTACGGATCGGTGAGAGAAAACATCCGTCTGATTAGAGCGTGTCAACGCCGTCATGTGGGAATTATGTAGCCCCCCCCCACCACCACCACCACCTCACACCCCCATCATAAACCTCTCCACAGACAGAGAGTGTGTGGGTGTGTATGTGTGTGTGTGTGGGGGGGGGGGGTTAGGTTTAGGTGTTTGTGTGTTTGTAAAACCGATAGGGGAGAGGTGTGAGATATGTACCTGTGTGGGTTTGTGTGTGTGTGTGGGTGTGTGTGTGTGTGTGTGTGTATTTTACTAACTTTTTTATGTTAATGTGTGTCTTTCTAGATACCTGTGTGTATGCTGCTAATGTGTGTATTTCTGGTTGTGTGTGTGTGTGTGTGTGTGTGTGTGTGTGTGTGTGGGCGCGCAGAGGTTGTCCGGGGAGAAAACGGTGTCGGACTCTGATGGCGTGTGTGTTTCCACTGGGGAGAACTGCTGCAGGGATGCCAGGGAAAACGGTCAGACTTTAGAACAACAGGATATATTTATGTGATATATTTATATATTATAATGGCTGTCCTTTCCTAAACACTGTTCCCCCTGCATGCTCCATATATATATATACATATATACATATATATATACATATATATATACATACATATATACAGGCTTTAACTAAACACAGAGTAGATATATATGCTCATCCAGCGGGTAAAGTGAAGATGACCACTGGCCCACCACTATCCTTTATGTATATGTATGTGTGTGTGTGTGTGTGTGTGTGCAGGTAAAGTGAGAAGAGGAGCGCTGGCCGCCGGTCGTAAGATCACACGCATCATCAGCTTCTCCAAAAAGAAACCGCCTCGTCCCGGAGACCCTTCTTCCACCTTCTCCTGCAACGACCCCCGCCAAGGTCAGACCCTAACCTTAACCCTAACCTCCACCTTTTCCAGCTACGACCCCTGCCCAGGTCAGACCCTGACCCTGACCCTAACCCTAACCCCTAACCTAACCCCTAACCTAACCCCTAACCCTAACCTTACCCTAACCCCAACCTTCTCCTGTAACAACCCCCGCCAAGGTCAGACCCTAACCTTAACCCTAACCCTAACCTCCACCTTTTCCAGCAACGACCCCGCCCAGGTCAGACCCTGACCCTGACCCTGACCCTAACCCTAACCCCTAACCCTGTCTGTCTGTCTGTCTGTCTGCCTGCCTGCCTGCCTGCCTGCCTGCCTGCCTGCCTGCCTGCCTGCCTGCCTGCCTGCTTGCCTGCCTGCCTGCCTGCCTGCCTGCCTGCCTGCCTGCCTGCCTGCCTGCCTGCCTGCCTGCCTGTCTGTCTGTCTGCCTGCCTGCCTGCCTGCCTGTCTGCCTGCCTGCCTGCCTGTCTGCCCGCCTGTCTGTTTGTGTCTGTTTCTCTTTACCTGTATGTCTATCACAGCCACATTAAACTGTCTCTCTCTCTTAGGTTACCTGTCTGTCTCTCCCTCTCTTAGGTTACCTGTCTGTCTCTCTCTTAGGCTACCTGTATGTCTATCACAGCCACATTAAACTGTCTCTCTCTCTCTTTTTTTAGGCTACCTCTCTGTGCTGGTGAGCCAGGTGTGGAAGGAGCTGTGGTGTTGCGTTCGGGGCGCCACCCTCCACTTCCGGCTGGAGAGGGGTGACCCCCGACCCTCCCTGCCCCCTGTGGCTCTCCAGGGCTGTGAGGTGCTGCCGGGTCTGGGACCTAAACACCCCTTTGCCCTGCGCGTCCTGAAGGCCAGCGCGCAGGTGGCGGCTCTTGAGGTGAGCGCAGGGGTTTTTAGTGTATTACACTGGAATTTGGTATTTAATATAAGGAGATGTATTTCTATTACTGTTACTGTTCCTTGTACTGATGTTACTGGTGTTTTTAGTAATCAACTCTTCCATTTGAACCCCACCTTTTCTCACTTCCTTCCTCTTCTTCTTCTTCTTCTTCTTCTTCTTCTCTCCGTTAGGCTGGTAGCTCTGAGGAGTTGGGGCGGTGGTTGGGGGTCCTCCTGGCGGAGACTGGGACAGCCGCCGACCCGGAGTCGCTCCACTACGATTACGTTGACGTGGAAACCATCGCTAACATCCGCGACGCGGCGCGCCACTCCTTCCTGTGAGTGATTCAGTGAGAAAAGATGCGACGACATTTTGAAACGTTTGTTTTTAAAATCCGCAAAGAAAGTCAGCACATCGCTGGGAGAAAAGTTAGCTATATATGTCTGTCTCTCTCTCTAGGTGGGCAACCTCTTCCAGCAGCACCTCCACTGACTCCAGAACCTACGATGAAGTGTACGAGGGGATGCAGGTAGGACACACACACACACACACACACACACACACACACACACACACACACACACACACACACACATACACACGCACACACTGTAACTTAGTCCCTTCCTTCTATCCGGCTGGGCAGTGTGCACAGGGATTATCCCCTGACATTAGGGTTAACTTTGATGTGTGTGTGTGTGTGTGTGTGTGTGTGTGTGTGCAGCTGCTGGGGACTGTCACTAGATGAATACCACACCCTCCATCACTTAATCAGACAGAGCGCGCTCTGTTTCACGCCACTCAATGAATCCCCTTTGTAGACTGGAGAGAGAGAATGCGATTCAGAAAGTGCGTGTGTGTGCGTGCGTGCGCGTGCGTGCTTGTGTGTGTGTGTGTGTGTGTGTGTGTGTGTGTGTGTGTTAATGTGCGTGTGTGCGTGTGCGTGTGTGTGTGTGTGTGTGAGATTGACAGAGAAAGTTGACAGTGGACAGTGAACAGTGGACAGAGAGAGTGGACAGTGTGTGTTGTTGAGAGTGAGACGGAAAGATAGAAAAAAAGAGTGAGAGTGAGAGGTCAGGTTAGTAGAAAGGAAGGCAAATGTTCATGGCCATGTAACTGCCTATAAACCTCTCTCTTAACCTCACTGACACGGACACACACACACACACACACACACATAGGCCTGAGCTCATGCTACATGGGAACCAAACATTGAAACACATGCTTTGCAATATTAGAAGATACCATTTGATTAAACTATACATTCATATTTCTACCGTGGACGGATTTATAAGTGGTCAACCCCCCCTCTCTTTCTCCATTCTCCCTTTCCCTCTCTTTACCCCCCCCCCCCCCTTCTTCTCTCAACCCCCCTTTCCCCGTCTTCTCTCCATACCTCTTTCGCTTTTCCTTTGATTCCTTCCCTCCATTCTGCCTGCGCCCCCCCCCCAGCCTGAGGAGGAGGAGGATGTACGTGGCAGGCCCAAGGTGAAGCCTGGGACTCAGTTGTTGCGGCGGCCCACCTCGTGCAGCAGTGACTTGGGGAAGACGGAGCCGGACCTGGTCCTGAAACGCAGTGGATCCAGTAAGAGGCCCTCTCTTAGTTTGTGAAACTTTTTCTCCTGATTCAGTTTGTATTTGTTCTATTTTTGTGTTATTTAATCTTTATTTATCCAGGAAACTCCCATTGAGATTAAGAATATTTTTTCCTAGGAAGACCTGGTCAAGACAGGCTGCAGCATACATAAAAACACAAAATGAGACAACATGTTAAAAATAGCAAAAAATCAAGCATATGGAACTCACTTCAGAAGAAAAATGAATAGGTTCATGGTTATGATGTGGACTGACTGGTGAAGGGGTTAGGAACAGTTGGACCAAAAGTAATCTGATGTTAACTTAGTTAGACCTAGAGGATATTCCAGCATGTTCAACGGAAGGTGGTTGGTTAGACTTAAACTATGCCTACAGGATATTCCAGCGTGTTCAATGAAAGGTGGTTGGTTGAATGACGATGCAAACTAAACCTTCGGACGCAGCAAAAACAAGAAGCCAATCTTCCTTAAGAGATTTTCCGTTAGCCGTAACGTTGACATAAACACGTAATTGTGCTCATTCAGAGACACAAAACTAAGTTTAATCTTTTTAAAACAATGTATGTTTTCAGCCGTTTAGCTGAATCATGGCTAAACAGATGTTCTGCTAAAACAATAATTTCTCCCACAAAGGTGCAGGCTGCAGCGTTACACTTTATCTAGTCTTGTTCTCTATCTGCTGTGAAATCTAGCAGACCATCTCCTCCACTGTCTCATGACCAGACACCACAGAGAGGAGCAGATTCCAGAGGCTCAGAGAGAGATGTATGATGTACAGTGTCATTCATCCCAGTCTCAGATCCTCTCTCCGGTGGTATTCCAACAGTCTGATGTGATGTACAGTGTCATCCATCCCACTGTCTCAGATCCTCCCTTTCCTTGTGACTTTACCGTGACCTCCTCTAGTGAAGTCTATGATATACGTACATAGATATATAGTATAGTGCTGGTGGCCTGGTGGGTAGGAGTTCAAATCCCACCTGGCATCCCCACCACAAGTATGCCAATGAGCAAGGCACTTAACCTCCAGTTGCTCTAGGGGGACTGTCACTGTAATCTCTGTGAGTCACTTAGGATAAAAGAGTCTGCAAAATGACAAATGTAAATGTTTAGGAGGGAGTTCTAGGAGAGGAAACAAGAATTAGAATGGGACACGGCCCAGGCAGGGAAGAGGGCTAGGTATTGGGAATGGGACGCGACCCAGGTTAGCGGTTCCCAGTCCTCATGAGGAGACACATCAAAAGGCTTCTCTGCTCTCTGAGGAGGAAACCTGAGATTTATTAGACACTCACATTAGATCTGCTACTTCCCTTTCTGACCTCTCCCGCTGGGTCAGGGAGTGTGCGTGTGCGTGTGTGTGCGCGTGTGCGTGCGCATGCACGTGTGTGTTTGTGTGATCTGGACTTTTTAACCATTTGCAACAAGCAGACAGGCAAGAAGACAGGCAGGCAGACACAGACATATATGCAGATAGACAGGCAGACAGACATATATGTAGATAGACAGGCAGACAGACAGGTAGACAGGCAGGCAGGCAGGCAAGCAGGCAGGCAGGCAGACATACATGTAGATAGAAAGGCAGACGGACAGACAGACGGATAGGCAGACAGACAAGCAGACAGCCATGAAGACAGGCAGGCACACAGATAGATAGACTGGCAAACAGGCAGATAGATTTTTTATTTTTTCTCATAACCCCTCTGACCTTCCCCCTCTTCGTGACCCCCCAGACGATCCCCAGTACGGGAGGTACGGGAAGACTCGAGCCGAAGAGGACGCCAAGCGCTACCGGAGGGAGAAGGAGGAGCTGGAGAGAGAGCGGGATGGAATCCGGAACGCTTTGGTCACGCTCCGACAGCAGAAGAGGGAGGTGAAGGAGGAGGCAAAGACAGCCACGGGTGAGAGGAGACGAGAGGATGAACAGAGAGGGGAAAAAAAGAGATAGCAAAGAGAAAAAAGAAATAGACGTGTAAAGAGTTTTCGTTCCTAAATGAAGTGCCAGTTTTGGGGAAATGTTTTGTGTTTGGGGAAATGTAATGTCATTTTGGAACGAAACTTTTTTGATTTAAAATAACTCACTTCTGAATGTCTCTGTTTCCCCAACAAGAATGTATGTTTTTTTTTAAGACTCACACATCTTTATTGTATTTTAACAAACAATTTTAGTTATATTTTATTTAATGTTTGCGTGACATTTCATTGGGGCTTGCGCGGGGTAAGCTACCTTGTAGTAAGTATAACATAACAAAGGAGACATTTCATAGTTTTCAGCAACTTAATTTCTGACCGCCCCCTGGTGGTTGAAAAGAGAAAATGCCAACTGTAAATTTATCAAATCGTTTCCGAGTACAAAGATGGACCTGGGGTTGTGTTTATTAGTTTCTCTCTCTCTCTCTCTCTCTCTCTATATATATATATATATATATATATATATATATTCGTAAAAAAACTAAAACCGATAAACAGCAAATGTTCAGCATTCTGTTTAAAATATAAATTACTGAATACATATATACCAATTAGCTGTAAATGTGTTTGCTGGTGGAGCAGAGCAGCGGAGGCCCTGGCTGAGCGAGCGCTTGGCCCAGTTAGAGGACTCATGTCGGGGGAAGGAGGCAGAGAGAGTGAACCTGGAGCTCCAGCTCACCCTGGTCAAAGAGAACCTCAACAAGAGCCTTGCAGGAGGGGTGCTGGGGGCGCCCAGGGAGGGCAAACCGCTCATTAAGGTACGCTACAGACAGACAAACAGACAGACAGACAGAGAAATAATTTTAATGTTTATTAATTGTCTAAATCAGCACAATTATTCGCCTAGTTAATCAACTAACGAGTGACTGTTCTCTCCCCCCCTGTCTCGCTCTCCCCCCCCCCCCCCTCTCTCTCTCCCCTCCTGTCTCCCCCCCTCTCTGTAGGCTCCCCGCAGTAGGAGTCAGAACGTCTACTGTGAGTCTGTGCCGGTCCACTGTACCTCCGAGACCCGCAAGAGAACAGCGCCGCCCGGCTACGCCTCCACCAACGGGACCGTCATGCAGAAAGCCAAGGTAACCACGGGAACACAGCACACACACACACACACACACACACACACACACACACACACACACATTCGTAAGCATAATACATAAAGGCACTGCCACACACACACACACATACACACACACACACACACACACTCCACTTGAGTCGTTCCCACAGCTTGTCATAGTAGATTAGCCTGGGCCTCAGACAGTGAGACTCTGTGGGTTTCATAGCATCACAGCATCTTAGCATAATGTGCACTCAACCTCATCCCAGCACTATCTGTGATCACATCATGGATTCTCACAGCGGAAAAGGCCAATTAGTGCAGAGAGCTAAGTGTGTGTGTGTGTGTGTGTGTGTGTGTGTGTGTGTGTGTGTGTGTGTGTAAGTGTGTTGTGCGTGGGTAATTACAGAGAGCAAAGTGTCTGTGTGTGTGTGTGTGTGTGTGTGTGTGTGTGTGTGTGTGTGCGCGCATGTGTGTGTGTTGTGTGTGTGTGTTGTGTGTGTGTCTGTGTGTGTGTGTGTGTGTGTGTGTGTGTGTGTGTGTGTGTGTGTGTGCGCGTGTGTCTGTGTGCGTGTGTGTGTGTGTCTCTGTGTGTGTGTGTGTGTGTGTGTGTGTGTATCTCTCTCTCTCTGTGTGTGTGTGTGTGTGTGTGTGTGTCTGTTTGTGTGTTCGTGCGCATGTGTGTGTGTCTCTGTGTGTATGTGTGTGTCTCTGTGTGTGTGTGTTCTCTCCCCTCTGTAATTACCAAGATTACTTATGAGATTACTCTCATAGAGGAGAGGCTAACCTTTACCCTTTAATTGCAGAAGACGTCTGTGATTTCCCATTCCTGGATTGTTCAACTAATCCCAGGGTTTCATTGAACATGGAAAGCTAATCTGTTTTTTTTTTGTTTTTTTTACTCGACAGGAATGGGAATCGAAGAAAGGCACCTAATGCAAATTTAAGCATCTTAGTGTGAAGGTGGACAAATAAATATCAAGGCTTTTGAAAAAATCCATTTTCTCCTCACTCCTCCTCTGGGAATCCTGTGAGTTTGGTAGTGCATTTATGCAAGTTATACACAAAGAGGGCACAAGAGGGCGGTAGAAGAGCTGGCCATATTCTTCATTGGATTCTGCGTTGAGATTGGGAGTGACAGCAGTGCTAATAGTTTGGTATAAAGATGGTGGGAAGGAGGGAGAGAGACGGAGAGCCAGGGAGATCGGAGGTCGGGACTGCGTTTTGTTAGTTGGAAGGTACAAAATATACAAGTATTGAAATATATAACTGTTGTTTGTATCAGAAATGATACGCAATAAGATCAAATATATTTGTGACTATTACAAATATGAATAAGTTGTCTCACTTCTGTTTCATAAATATTAGAATAATTCCGATTTCTATTGTCCTCTCTGTACATAAAAATCAAGACTACTCTTTTTGTAAATATTTTGCCACTTAGACTCTCCCACAAACAGTGCCTCGTAAGAGTATTTGTTTTGGCACTAATTAATCCTTGCTGTTTGATGAAAGCATGCTTAATCAATTTAAGCGTTGCCATTATTTTTATGTTATTAATTTAGTTGATGTTTTAAGTTAGCATTTTTGACCAATAGGCCTGTGCCAACTGCATTTTATTACTCAAGAACGTTTTGAGCCATAATTAGTCATTTCAAATTCTCACTTTAAGAATAATCCCTGTAAAAGAGACTGTTTGATGAAGAGTTTGATGAAGCAAGGTTTTAATGTCCAACAGCAGTCCACTGTTTATGTTCCCTGTCAAATCAAGGTTATTCATGTGGGGACCTGTGATTGACCTTTGACCTTTTGCACTTTATTGTTGTTTTGTTTTTGGATAAGGGAATAATAAATGTCCAATGTTTCAACGTCTCATTGCTTTATGACTCACAGCAAAAAACAACACTTTATCAAGAATAGAGATCTTTAAATGTCCGCCAACATAATCATTCTTACTCACTTTTTTATTGTTTCAGTTTCACATGACAAACTAAGAACGGTTTCATATGTAAACATTAATATCAAGACGTCATATGTACAGTATATGAAGAAAACCTATTGCCCATAAATGTACCCAACTAAAGAAATCACTTTGTACAAAGTATCAAGGCAATTAAGCTTCCAGTAGTACCCCAAAGCTAAGTTTTAATGTTGAACTCAGGCCTTGGTTAATTATGAGAATAGCACTGGCTCCCTAGCGTTAATGGTGTGTGTTTAAGATCTAAAGGTTCCAGTTTGGAACCAGTCCTCAGGCTGTTTGTGTAGAGAAAAAGCTTTTAGTGTTGGAACCAGGCCTTGAATGTAGAAACAGCACTGGCTCTCAAGCTTCCTAGGTGTGTGTTTAGGATCTTTCTGGATGTTTTCATTTTGGAGTTGACCCTTGTGTTGATGAAAAAGCTAGGCTTTAGCTTTGGAACCAGGCCATGGTGTTGTGTGAGGAAAGGTTTTAGGTTTGGAACCAGGCCATGGTGTTGTGTGATGAAACGTTTTAGGTTTGGAACCAGGCCATGGTGTTGTGTGATGAAAGGTTTTAGGTTTGGAACCAGGCCATGGTGTTGTGTGAGAAATCGTTTTAGGTTTGGAACCAGGCCATGGTGTTGTGTGAGGAATCGTTTTAGGTTTGGAAGCAAGGAGCCCCTTTTAAATAAAGAGGTAATACAACCAGTAGAGAATATTGACAAAGAAGAAGGCGATGGGGAAGAGCGTCCGGGAGTGTCGGTCGATGTTGTGCGGGTTCTCCACGCTGAAGACCTGAGCCGCCTGGCGGGAAGCCTTCCTCACCGACGACAGGCCACACCCCCCGCCCGGCCTCCTCTGCTTCGGCCCCTCCTCGCTCACTAGCGATTGGTCGACAGGCTCCTCCTGGGCGGGGCTTACCTCCACCGAGCGATTGGGTTGGCTGGAGCTGACCAGCTGCATAGAGCCGTTGCCGTTGCCGTGGAACTCTCTCAGGAGATCCTGAGGTAAAACAGGGACGAGAGAGAGAGAGAGAGAGAGAGAGAGAGAGAGAGAGAGAGAGAGAGATAGTGTGTGTGGAGGGGGGGGTAGGGTTAAAGTGAGAGAGAATGTATGTGTGACAGTGAGTTGGTATAAAAAGAGATTGAGAGTGACAAGATGTTCCCCTTTTTTGCCAACGCTACGGTCTCTCCAGTTCTACAGTGCTCTGTGCTGCTCTAGTCTGGTCTGGATCCACTCACTCTGTGCACGTCCTCTAAGGTCTGGTGCTGCATGGTGCAGAAGTGTGCGCAGGCGTACTCCAGCAGTGCCCCAAAGATGAAGGTGAAGCAGATGCCCAAGTACACGTCAATGGCCTTGATGAAGCAATTGGCGTTGGGCAGCGACGTGCGCGCGCCCATCATCAGCGTTGTCATGGTGAGCACCGTGGTAACCCCTGAGATAAGGAAAACATCCACAGGAAGTAGAAAAGTTAATAATTAAATACATACACATTATATTTGTCATAGAAGACAATGCACAGGAAACGACCCGCAGTAATATAAATTAATGTAATATTAAACATGTTTACAGATGTATCTATTTTATTTATTGCAGTGTTTTTTGGGACAAGGCGCAGGTCGGTGATACTGTCCGATGCAAGTGTTACACACACACACACACACACACACACACACACAGCGGGGCGGTGGTACTGACCAATACAGGTTCTTGCGGGCACAGAAGACTGGCTGATCCAAAAGGAGACCCAGGACAGAACCACCAGCAGAGTGGACGGCACGTACGTCTCCAGGATAAAGAAGAGCACGTTACGACGAAGGGCAAAGTGGAGGACCAGCTTCGGGTACTGGCCTGCAGACACACACACACAAACACACAAACAGATACACACATAAGCAGACACAGGTACATACACAATTAGGAGTCTGTTGATGTTTGGTTGTTAATGCTAGCCTGCTTGTCTTAGAAACATATGAAATAAATAAAGCTACACCCGTCTCTAGCCTGAGACACAGACTGACTGACAAACTAGCTAACTAACTAACTGTTAAGGGTTAACGTTAGGGTTAAGGTTTAGGGTTAGAGTACCTGTCTCATAGATGGCTGTAGACACAGAGGTGTAGTGGATCTTTACACCGTACTGGGGTTAGGGTCAGGGTTAGGGTTAAAGGTTAAAGATTGAAGGTTAGGGTTAGGGTACCCGTCTCATAGATGGCTGTAGACACAGAGGTGTAGTAGGTCTCTACACTGTACTGGGCCAGCCTCAGTGTGTCCAGGCCTTTCACTGAGTCATTCCCCCGGGTCCAGTAGAACACCACGTCCTGCAGGTTGTAGCCCCCTGTGGACACACACACACACACACACATACACAAGCGCACAAGTAGACATGCATACACACATGTTGTTTGTTTGTATGTCTGGTGTGATTGCCTGAGGATTTTATCAGTCAGCTTCATTCAAAAACTCACTGCTTTAGAGCTGATGATGATGATGATGATGATGATGATGATGATGATGATGATGATGATGACATCCTCTTTACTCACAGCTCTTCATCTACTGGTGGCTGGTGATGACAATGATGATAAAGAGTAAGGTGAAGCCGGCGTATTATAGAGATGATGAAGAAGACGATGTTGATGTTGATGAAGATGGCGGTGCGGTTCTACTCACAGCTCTCTTGCTGCAGTGTGCACACCTGTCTATCCATGATGATGATGATGATGATGAGGATGATGATGGAGATACGGATGTTGATGAAGATGGCGGTGTGGTTCTACTCACAGCTCTCCAGCTGCAGTGTGCACACCTGCCTGTCCATGGTGATGATGATGATGATGATGATGATGAAGAAGATAGCGGTGTGGTATTACTCACAGCTCTCCAGCTGCAGTGTGCACACCTGCCTGTCCATGGTGATGATGATGATGATGAAGATAGCGGTGTGGTTCTACTCACAGCTCTCCAGCTGCAGAGTGCACACCTGCCTGTCCATGGTGATGATGATGATGATGATGAAGATAGCGGTGTGGTTCTACTCACAGCTCTCCAGCTGCAGAGTGCACACCTGCCTGTCCATGGGGTACTTGGTCAGGTCCATGTTACAGGCGATGGTGGCCGTGATTCTGGACCGAGAGGAACATAACAAGACACGTTACGAGAGGGGTTCATTACCTTAGAGGAGACCAACACCCTCTCTAGCCATCAGGGTAGATTTACACAAACTCTGAAATCCTTTTTATTTTTCCTCTGAAAGGTGTTCTCACTCTCCCTTAATAAGTCATTATCTTATAAATAAAGTTGAAGTATAATAATCAGGTTTAAACATTTTGGCCAGCCTTTTTATGTTTCTGTATTAGGAAGAGGAGAATAACAGTTGGGTTATGAAAGTTTCTGTTTTGGGTTCCTCCGGTACCGCAGAGTGTAGAGAACGGTTCCGTTGAGATTAGGGTTAGGGTTAGGATTAGGATTAGGGTTAGGATTAGGAATAGGGTTAGGGTTAGGGTCAAAGTTAGTCTCTGTCTTGGGTTCTTCCGGTACCGTAGCGCGTAGAGAACGGTTCCGTTGCTGAAGATCCGGATGAGGCGGTTCTCCACGGTGACGTCATGCAGGAAGGAGCGTTTGGAGTCCGGGATGAAGGTGTCCGGTATCCATAGCAACGAGACCAGCCGGCCGTCCACGCTCACGCTCTCGTTGCCGGGGAACACCAGGCGGGAATCCTTCCAGCGCTGCCGTAGGAAGATGGTGGCCGTGTAGTCCTGGAGACGGAGAGGGGAAGATGAAGAGAAGGATGAAAAGAAAGGGTGGAGGGAGAAAAAACAATGATGAGAGGAAGGAAAGGAAAGAAAAACACACTCCATCTCATTCACCAACTGCCTCATTACTCCAGAAAGAGAGGAGCAGCAGAGGGACATACCTTGCGACCGGCGACCTTGAGTGCCTTGAAAGGCGCCTTATAAATTCAATGTATTATTATTATTATTATTATAATAAAAAGATTCTCTCTCTCTCTCTCTCTCTCTCTCTCTCTCTCTCTCTCTCTCTCTCTCTCTCTCTCCCGAATTCACTTATTCCCTCACTCCCTCTCTTCTTAATTTGTCTTCCTTTATCTCACAGTAGCACACTCCTTTGATCTTCAGCGCTCAGACAGACAGACAGACAGACAGACAGACAGACAGACAGACAGACAGTACTCGTACATGTTTGAAACCTCTTACCATGTTGATTTCTGAGATGGCATCAATGCTGGCGATATCCAGACTCATCCCAATCTCCACAGGGCCCTCTGTTAAACCATAAGAGAGACAGACAGGTAAGCAGACAGAGAGACAGCTCAGCAGGCAGTGTGACAGACTTTTATTAGTCAGCTTTTTGACAGCTCAATGATTCTGAACACATTTGTTTGATCAAACCTGCTAACAATGGTGATTAGACTGATAGTGTAACACTGGGGATTAGAATGATAGTGTAACACTGGTGATTAGAATGATAGTGTAACACTGGTGATTAGAATGATAGTGTAACACTGGTGATTAGAATGATAGTGTAACACTGGTGATTAGAATGATAGTGTAACACTGGTGATTAGACTGATAGTGTAACACTGGTGATTAGAATGATAGTGTAGCACTGGTGATTAGAATGCTAGTGTAACACTGGTGATTAGAATGCTAGTGTAACACTGGGGATTAGAATGATAGTGTAACACTGGTGATTAGAATGATAGTATAACACTGGTGATTAGAATGATAGTGTAACACTGGTGATTAGAATGCTAGTGTAACACTGGTGATTAGAATGCTAGTGTAACACTGGTGATTAGACTGATAGTGTAACACTGGGGATTAGAATGCTAGTGTAACACTGGGGATTAGAATGATAGTGTAACACTGGTGATTAGACTGATAGTGTAACACTGGGGATTAGAATGATAGTGTAACACTGGTGATTAGAATGATAGTGTAACACTGGTGATTAGAATGCTAGTGTAACACTGGGGATTAGAATGATACTGTAACACTGGTGATTAGACTGATAGTGTAACCTGGTCCATCAGTGAAGTCCATTCTTGTTTTTACTTAATCCATCCCTTCTCCTCTTCATCCTCTAACAACTTTCTTCTGGTTCCCTTCTCATTCTGATCATTCTCCTCCCTCTCCCTCTATTCCTCTCTCACTATTTCTCACCTTCTATTCCTCTCACACTCTTTCTCTCTCCCTCTTGTTCTTCCTCTCTCTCTCTCTCTCTCTCTCTCTCTCTCTCTCTCTCTCTCTCTCTCTCTCTTTCTCTCTCTCTCTCTCTCTCTCTCTCTCTCCCTCTCTTGTTCCTCCTCCTCCTCTTCTTCTCCCCTTTCCTTCTCATTCTTCTATCTCCACTTTTGCAAATCTAGTTTTTTTCCACTGTGTCTGTTCCTTCGTCTTCCTTTCGTCCTTTGCCCTTCCTACCCTCCTCCTCTTCTTCATCATTGCCATTGTTGAACTTGGGTCTTGGGTAGCGGGTGTCATTTGTTCATTTTGAAAGTGCTATTCCAATAAAAATCCTATTCCTCCTCCTCCTCACCGTTGAAGTTGGGTCGTAGGTAGCGGTTGTAGCCCTTCATCAGCCTCTGGATGGTGGGCAGCAGCTGGGAGTCATTCCAGTCTCCCCATGAGTTACCCGGATACATGGACCCACTGAGAGAGAGAGAGAGAGAGAGAGAGAGAGAGAGAGAGAGAGAGAGAGAGAGAGAGAGAGAGAGAGAGAGAGAGAGAGAGAGAGAGAGAGAGAGAGAGAGAGAGAGAGAGAGAGAGAGAGAGAGAGAGAGAGAGAGAGAGAGAGAGAGAGAGAGAGAGAGAGAGAGAGAGAGAGAGAGAGAGGTTGGTTTTCATTTGGCTTAATAGCATTCTATTTAAGTAACTAACAATGATTCGGTTTATTTTATAACTTCATATCTAGTTTGTTTAAAGCTTTTTTGATGGCCAATTTGATGATATTATTGGCATCAAGATAGTACATTCCATTACTCTATTTAATGACCCTTGACCCCTCACCTCAGTGTAAAGGCCAAGCACAGCGTCAGCAGGGTCAGGGGTTGGACAGTCATTCTGGAGGTTAGAATTCAGCAGGGGGTCAGGGGTTGGACAGGAAGGAAGATGTTAAATTATATTATAGCGTCACATTACAATAATTTAACAGACGCTTTTAGCCAAAATTACTTACAAAAAATAATGCATTCAACAAGAGAAGGTAAAAACCACAAGTCAGGTAGATAAAATAAGTGCATCCCTGACCTAATCGTCTAGATGAAAGCTAAACAAGTGCTATATTCATCACCAGGATACAAAACAGGACCGGTTGTAATTGCTTGATTTGATTATGCAGCAGTTTGTAGAACACTTTCTTCTAGACAGTACATCATATCCAGATATATATGTAATAGTAGTTAAGCACTGTTCCAATGTATTTCTTATTATTGTTTATTGATTGTAGCTATTTAATAACGTGTGTATCAGGGTCTTCTGACCTTTCCTAAGATGCAAACAGAAATAACTAAGGTTGCCAAGGTTACAGGACTGTTTATTGTCTTAGAAATTCTCTGTACCACCTAACTATAGCCACGCTATCCTGCCAGGGTGCAACCGTGTCTTAGTACATACGTAGTGACGTATATTAACCAAGAGTCTACTGGAACATGTTGGGTCCAAATGATGCATCGACCCGCGTCTTGCAAAGATCAAACCAGCAGATGGCAGCACCAGACCAAACAGGTAATTTCTCATGCAGTCACAATGTAGGCTAGACTCGCTGAGATTTCCAGATCTAAATGTGATGGAGTGCAGTACCAGCCACCGCCTGGGAATAGATCTCCCGCATCTCCATGCATAGGCAATGCATTTGGACTTGATGTTTAGTTTACAAACACACACACACTCTCTCGTGTAGGCTAACACCTTTTTCGTTCCCAACTTGTGAGAGTGTGTGAGTGTGTATGTGGGAATATGGGAGTGTAAGTGAGTATGTGTGATAGTAAGTGTGACTCAAGTGTGTGTGTGTGTGTGTGTGTCAAAATGTCTGCCCTTTGTCTCTTTTCTCTCTTTCTTCTTCTCTCTCTTTCTCTCTCTATCTCTCTCTCGCTCTCTCACCCTCTTCTTGTTCTCTCTTCCCTCTCACTTTCTTTCTCCCTCCAGCTCTCTAATCAGAACTAGATTTCATCCGTCCTCGGTCGTCTCCCCCAAAGCTGCGTTCACAAAACCCAGCCTCGTGTTTACCGTCTCCACTGTAACCGACGGCAACCCCCATGCCCGCGCGCAGAGCCCCACGTACCTTGTCTCCCTCTGAGAGACGATGACCTTTGTCTGGCTGTAGTGCAGCTTGGGGGCATCTAATGCATTATTCAGCCCTGCACCCATTACAGACCATATGGACCACTGTGCACACGGTGTGAGGTTGACTTGGGGAGCAAATACTGTACCTATCAGTCAAAACCTGTTGCTCTGCAGAGCGTGTTTCATCTATTTATGTCAACACGACAAACATTCATTTGAAAAAAGTGACCCACCTAACTAGCAGACGAAACGCTTCTAATTTTCTGTCAGAATGATTTATTTTAGTGTATTTTTTTTACTTGACACCGACTGTCACTCGAATGTATGTTTTCTAAGCCGGGCTTTTGTAAATCCCTCCATCCGTCTCTCACATCTCTGCACATCTCTTTTTTTCGAGTGGTCTCACACCTCTGGTTTACACTTTGCCCTCCTTCTCCATTCCTCCTCCTCCATCCCTCCATCCTACCTTTATTTCTTATCTTCATCTCTCAGCTTTTTTCCGTGTTTCTTTCATCTCTCTGTTTTTCCTTGTTTCCTGCCTCCTGTGTATACCTTCTAAACGGGCACCTCCTGTCTGCCTCAGCCACCTTCCTTAGATCCAGCTCCGACAATAGTCACACTCTCTCTCTCACTCATTCTCTTTCACTCTTTCTCTTGGGTTCACTTATCCATCTTTGACTTTAACACGTTGTTCTAACACAGTACACAATATGAAATATTATCTTTTTTCTCTCTCTCTCTCTCTCTCTCTCACACACACACACACACACCCAGTCTTACTTTTCTCTTACCTGTTTTTCTTTGGTCCACACCTTTTTGTCTTGTCGAGTGTCCTCTCTTCCTTCCTCCTTCACGTCATATTCCGCCCCCTTCCTCTTCCTCTTGTAAGTGTCTCTCTGGTTCCCTGCTTATCTGGTACTCTCGGCCTCTGAGTCCTCCCTCTTTCTCTTCCTCTTCCTCTTCTAAGTGTCTCTCTGGTTCCCTAGTTTGCTGGTTCCTTGGTACTCTGGGTACTCTGGTACCCTGGTTCACTGGTCCCCTGGTTCCCTGGTTCCCTGGTTCCCTGGTTCTCGGGTTGCCAGATTATCTGGTTCTCTGGTTCTCTGGTATGCTGGTTCTCTGGTTCTCTGGTCCCGTGGTTCTCTGGTATGCTGGTTCTCTGGTTCCCTGGTCTCCTGGCTTTCTGGTATGCTGGTTCTCTGGTTCTCTGGTCCCCTACTTCTCTGGTATGCTGGTTCTCTGGTTCTCTGGTTCTCTGGTTCCCTGGTTCCCTGGTTCTCTGGTGTGCTGGTTCTCTGGTTCTCTGGTGTGCTGGTTCTCTGGTTCTCTGGGTAGGTCCTTTCCCTTCTTAGACTGAGATTTCTCCTTCAGCCTTTCTTTATACGTGGACTTAATCCTCCACTTCTTTCTTCTCCCCAGTCCACCATAAATCACTGTCACTATTTCGGCACGGTGTGTGTGTGTGTGTGTGTGTGTGTGTGTGTGTGTCTGTGTGTGTGTGTGTGTGTGTGTGTGTGTCTGTGTGTGTCTGTGTGTGTCTGTGTGTGTCTGTGTGTAATAGTGACCAGCTCCGGTAGAGAAAGAACGAGAGTGTGTGTGTGTTGGAATGTGGATGTTGTCAGAATGAGTGTGTGTCTGTCTTCACAGCTGCGGGAATCTCCACTGAGCTCCGCTTCTCTCCTCCGTCCCTCTCCCTCCCTTCCTCTCCTGCTCTTTTTCTCTTATTCCCTCTTTCTCGTTTTTTTTTCTGTCACACTCACCCTCTCATTTGCACTATTTCCTGACTCCCTCTCTTTCTCTCTCCATCTCTCTCGCTCTCTCTCTCTCGCTCGCTCTCTCTCGCACTTCTCTCTCTCTTCATCTGTCTGTCTTTCTCTTTCTCTCCCTGTCATCCCTCTATCTCTCTCTTCCTCCATCCCTCTCCATCACTTTCTCGCTCTCTCCCACCATCGCTATCTATTTCTCCATCTCTGTTTTTTTCCTCTTTTACCTCGTTTCACTCTATCACTTCCTCGCTCCGTCTCTCTCTTTATTTCTCCATCTTTGTTCTGTCTCTTTCTCTCAATATCAATTTATTTTCCTCTTTTAGCTCGTTTCACTTTTTCATTTTCTCCTATTTTTTTCCATCTCTTCCATCTCTTCTCTTTCCATCTGTATCTCTCCCACTCACAACCGCTGCCCTTGTCCATCAATCTCCTTTCACGGTGCCTTTTTCAGTTTCATCACCTCAGCCCTCCCTTCCTCCCCTCCCCTCCCCTCTCCCCTCTCCTCCCCTCCCCTCTCCTCCCCTCATCCCTCCTCTTCTTTTTCCGGTGTATAACAATATTGCCTCACCAACTTCTCCTCCTCCTCATCGCCTGTCCTCCCAGGGTCTCTGATCTTTGATCTCTCATCCGTCTCCTCCTCCTCCTCCCTTCCTCTTCCTCCTCTCTTCCCTCTCTTCTCCTCTATGCCATCCCCTCGCAGCACACTTCACATCCATCCTTCTGAACTTTATCCCCTTCTCCCTGCGTCCATCATCTGCTCCGTTTCGTCTCTCCCTCCGTTGCCCCTGTCTTCAGTCTCAGAGATTGCCAGAAGGCAGCCCTTCAACAACGGCTATAATCTGTTTCACCACTTCTTACTTTACCTCCCCCCCCCCTCTCTCTCTTCCTCTCTCTCATATTTCTCTATATATGTATTTTCCCTTTCTCTCTCTTCTTTCTTTTTGTCTCCTGTGTCTCTGCATCTCTCTTCTTTATTCCCTCTCTGTCTCTCGGTTTTCATTTCAATTAAATTTAGCTTTATTGGCATGAAATTAGAAAGTAATACCATGCCAAGGCATACAATCAAAAATAAACAACCACATAATAAAAGTATTGATTATTATACAAGTTCTTACACAAACAAAATGAAGATATTAATTGTAATTAAAGTATCACTCAAGCAGTGACTCTTGTCTGGCGGTGTGGCGATGTGGCAAAGAATCCTACCTTTATGGCACACTCACTCATTTCACGTTGTTGTATATGTGAACTCATCATTCATAATCATCATCATCATCATCATCATCATCATCATCATCATCTTCATCCGCTTAGTCTGGGGTCGGGTCGCGGAGGGAGCAGTTCAAGCAGGGCATCCCAAACTTTCCTTTCCAGGGCCACATTAACCAGCTCTGACTGGGGGATTCCAAGGCGTTCCCAGGCCAGTGTGGAGATATAATCCCTCCACCTGGTCCTAGGTCTGCCCCGCGGCCTCGCCCAGCTGGACGTGCCTGGAACACCTCCCTAGGGAGGCGGCCAGGTGGCATCCTTACTAGATGCCCGAACCACCTCAACTGGCTCCTTTCTACGCAAAGATGGAGCGGCTCTACTCCGAGTCCCTCACGAATGGCTGAACTTCTCACCCTATCCCTAAGGGAGATGCATAGTTATGCACGCTGAAGTTTTCTGTTATTTTGTCCTATTTGTTGTTAGCTTCACAATAAAAAAAAAATCACATCTTCAAAGTTGTAGGCATGTTCTGTGGATAAAATGATGCAAACCTTCAAACAATCCGTTCTAATTCCAGGTTGTGAGGCAACAAAACATGAAAAATGCCAAGGGGGGTGAATACTTTTGCAAGGCACTGTATATGTGAACTATCACTACATATTGAGCACATACTTTGAGATTTAGGGAAAAAGGTTTCTCTAAGTAGTTGATATTTGTTACATTTTAAAAGAAAGTGAAGCTCTGTCTCCACTTCACCCTGGGAGCAAAGTGGGCAGCCAGGTCTGCTTGTGACGGCCTCTTTCTATGGCCAGGCTGTGCTCACTGAGTCTGGACCTTGTCAAGGATTTCCACAGTTCTCTGTCAGTCACAGAGGTCACTCTGCATTTGTGTACTGTCTGTCTACCGCCATAAATAGTTCAAGTTTACTTTGAGATTTTCTTGATTCTTTCCAATACGATGCCATTTTCTTTTCGTCTTGTTCTGATTTGGCTGGGCCAGATTTTCTGAGGATAGTCCTGAGGCGTTGCGGTATCGGGTGAATTAATCCCCAGGACCAGCTGGATGCAGGGAACCTCTTTATTCCTCAACTCTTGGCATTGAAGGGCATTATAATGGTGGGAGTTACTCTTTCTATTTTTGAAAGGATTATAGAATTTGAATGGCTCGTTTCTAGGTTATTATGTAATTAGAGGGTATTGGCCTAATTCTGCCCCGCATGCATTGTTCAGGGTATTTAGTTGTACCCCAAGGATAGATTTACAAAGTTCTACATGTAGGGTCTTAATTGGATGCCTTTTTTTTTTTGTAGGAGTCCTGAACACATTATTTTTAGATTTTCATCCAGATGTTTTTTTTTTTTTTTTTTTTTTTCAGTTTTAAAGATTTCTCTCACTCTCCCCCCTTTCTCTCTCTCTACCTCTCTCTTTATCATCTCTCTCTCTCTCTCAATCCCTTAATCCCATTTGTTGTTTCTTCCTGTCCTAATGTATTCTCTCTCTCTCTTGCTCTCTTTGTTTTCTCGTTGTCGTTCCATTCAGTATACGTCTGCTCCTGTCTAGATACTTAGTGTGGTGTCCTGGGTCTGGAGTCGACAGTGTGAAACAAACGGCATCTGTAATGCGTTCATTCGCTCTCCTTGTTCCTTTTCTCTTTCTCTTTCACATCGTTTTCATCTACACTTGTGTTGTATGGTTCACTGAAGACACTTCGTATGGTTTATTCCATTGTTCTCTCTCTCTCTCTCTCTCTCTCTCTCTCTCTCTCTCTCTCTCCCTATCTCTCTGTCTCTTTCTCTCCGCCTCTTTCTATGTCTCTCTCTCTTTCTCTCTCTCCCTCTCTCTCTCTCTCCCCCCCTCTCTCTCTCTCTCTCTCTCTCTCTCTCTCTCTCTCTCTCTCTCTCTCTCTCTCTCTCTCTCTCTCTCTCTCTCTCTCTATGTCTCTCTCTCCCTCTCTCTCTTTTTCTCGCCCTCTTTCTCTCTCTCTCCCTCTCTCTCGTGTTTTTTATCTCTCTCTCTATCTCACTCTCTTTGTCTGCTTTTTGAAAACTTTGTCAGACTATTTATAAGCGCTCGTCTTTCTCTTGCAGGCGGTCCTCTGATCATCTGTCTGAGACAGAGCGAATCGAGTTACACGAGGAGAACCCCCGGCCAGGTAAACCACTGCCCATTGTTTGAGGGATCATTCATCTTAATTGTCCAGTAATTTGTCCCGTTGCCACGTGTGTCTAATGGACTTCTCCCTGTGATGGAGACGGTGACCTTTCTCTGCCCTCCTATCAGGGTTTCGTCGGGTCAACGCCGTTGGGGAAAGACCTAGCCGTTACAGGCCTCCTTTCTGCTCCTCCTCAGCCCCAGGGAGTCCTCGTTTTTCAGCTTTTGTGATTAATGTACGCCGGATAACCTGCTGGGAGAATGTTAATGGCGACCAAGGCCATGCAGGGGGGTAGCTGCACCTGTCTGCTCCGTTTTCCAGACTCATCTCGTATTTCAAAACGGTTTCATTCTCACGTCTGTATATTGGCTTCAGAGGTGGTTAGTGTGAAGGCAAGGTGCCTTTTTATGGAAATGATATTGAGATAGATTTTTTTCTGTTGGCTTTCTTTTATCGACCCCTACGCTAGTCATCCCTGGAGGGGAAATTAAGTCACAATGTGTTTTTTAAATGAGAAGACATTTTTGTTTTAGCTTGTGGTTTATATTTAAAAATAATATATTTTTTAATAAATGAGTCAATAAAACGCATTTTTATTAGTTGACAAAATACAAACGTACTGGTGAAAACCCGACCATAGTAACAACATTTCCCAAGTGGTCTTCAGCATTGACATTGCTGTCTATGTGACTAATGTTGACTTGTGACGGTTAAAGAGTTTGAGCATTCTGTCATCAGGAAACTCTCCATGCGACACTAATGTCTGAGTCGCCACAGTGACTTAGATATTTACAGACGTCGGGCCGAGCACCTAGAGGAGGAAGACCATGAATAGTTGATGTGTAGAATCAAAACGAGTAGAGTTGAAATGCCCATTCGAATCAAATCAAATCCTCCCCAAAGGAGCGGTGACAGCTGTCCTGTTTTGCTCCAACCAAGCAAACACTCAAACAGGAAGTTCTTAAATGGTCTGAGTTGTTGTTCTTGTTGTTTATCAACAGCAGGTCGGCTATTTTTGGTGTCTCTTTTGAAGTGGCTGCGGAACCAGGCTCTCTTTGGTTAGGTCTACTCTATCCAGATCTATGTTTTCATGCAGGAAGTGACTGATTTGTGTTTGAATTGGAGAGAAGGAGGGTGTGTGTGTCTCTGTGTGTGTGTTTTGTGTGTGTGTGTGTGTGTGTGTGTGTGTGTGTGTGTGTGGCTTTGCAGTGACCCCAGGGGCTGGCAGTAAGACAATGGATAATTATAGCAGGGCCATCAGGGATTTGGTTCAGTTGTCACTGCATCCATCCACCTGTCTACCTAGCTGTCTGTCTCTTTATCTACGTGCATGTTTACTTTAGTGCCTGTGAATATTTGTGTGTGTGTGTGTGTGTACTTTGGTGCTTGTGTGTGTGTGTGTGTGTGTGTGTGTGTGTGTATATATGTTCTCTAGTGCATGCGATTATTGGTGTGTGTTTGTGTGTGTACTTTGCTGCGTGTGAATATTGGTGTGTGTGTGTGTGTGTGTGTGTGTGTGTGTTATTGTGTGAACTCTAGTGCGTGTGATTATTGGTGTGTGTGTGTGTGTGTGTGTGTGTTCTTTGGTGGGTGCAATTATTGGTGTGTGTTTGTGTGTGTAATTTAGTGCATGTGAATATCGGTGTGTGTACTTTGGTGCGTGTGATTATTAGTGTGTTTGTGTGTACTCTAGTGCATGTGATTAATGGAGGGTGTGTGTACTTTAGTGCGTGTGATTATTAGTGTGTGTGTGTGTGTGTGTTTGTGCGTACTCTAGTGCGTGTGATTAATTCTGTGTGTGCGTGTGTGTGTGTGTGTGTGCGTGTGTGTGTGTGTACTTTAGTGCATGTGATTATTGGTGTGTGTGTGTGACAAAGACGTGATCCTCGTTTTCTCTTTGATTGTTGACTTGTGTGCACTGTGCTTTGCGGAACGTTACATCCTCACTTTTCACCTTTTCCTGCTGGATACAAAGACGTGATCCTCAGCTTCCCAGCATGAAGCAGACTGTTTACTCTTTCAACCTGGGAGAAATATAAACACACAATCGGATTGATATTATTTATAAGTCACCTGTCAATCTATCCGTCAGTCCCGTGTGTCTGTCTCCTTATCTATGGCCTGTGTGTGTGTGTGTGTGTGTGTGTGTGTGTGTGTGTGTGTGTGTGTGTGTGTGTGTGTGTGTGTGTGTGTGTGTGTGTGTCTCGTGCATCTGTGCATGTAGCACTTTCCAAATGAAAGTTTTTAACGTTCACTTTAAATGCATAGGGGTCTCGGCTTGACGCTTACTTTGAAAACGCTCCACCGGTCTCTCTGGCCTGTGTACCTGTTTGGCTGAGCTGATGGAATCACGGGCGTCTAGATGAGATTGAGACTGAAGAGGCGCCAGGTGGCACCCCGCACGCACACCTGGAGGGAATAGACCCACCCCCCACCGTCTTAACGCCCTCTCAAACACACTTCATCAAATCTGTTTTGTCGTCTAAATGACAGTTTAGCGGTTTCCTGTTTTTTATTTGACGAATCGTTTTAAAAATAAAAGGAATAATTTGAAAAACAATAACACAGTTCTGAAATGTCACTCATATTGATTCTTCAATACATCATATCCTACTGAACCTCTCCTACCTTTGTAGAGTATATATAAAGTATATTGCAATAGAGTTACAGTCATCAACAACATCTCCACATCAAACTGACTCCACATCATATCCTATTGAATGTCTCCACACTGTGTATAGTGTATAATATATATGTAAAGTATATTGTCACAGAGTTCCAGTCGGCCAAAGCCTCTCAACATCAAACTGACTGCACAGCTCAGTGGCAGGGTATCCTCAGTGGTGTCCTTATTGACCCTCTGCTTTCATTCCAGCTCCCATCACTCAGGCTGGGCCTACGGAGTCATTTGGAAACACACACACACACACACACACACACACACACACACACACACACAAGCAAATACTCTATTTACACATTCTCTCTCTCTCTCTCTCTCTCTCTCTCTCTCTCTCTCTCTCTTTCTCTTATTAAAACACACATGCATTCACATGCTGTCTCTTTCAAACACACACATGCACACGCACACATGCACACGCACATAAATTGTGAGTCAACCTTCTCTCTCATGCACACACACAAACACACACTCCTACCTCTTCATCACCGTCGCTGGCAACCATAATGTATATCCATACAGAAATACACATTCATATACTAACTCATCATTAAAGTATAGGTTTATGTGTTTTGATAGGTCTCACTTCACACTAGCTGTATTTCTTCCATTTACATCAGCTCACTGGTTGGTTGAGGGAACAGCCTATGGGCTTCTACAAGTACTTTCATCAACCGATGCATTTTCAAGTTGGATGCTGGCAGCTTAACTCTCATTTGAAAACACAATACAAACATATAATAATGAATAGATAAAAAATGTGTCAACAAAAAAGAAGTCTTGATATGAGAGCTATGATGATAATTATAAGGTTATATGGCAGATCATTCCATGTAGACTACGCTCATGTGACAGATAGTTGGCGGCACAACAGGTCTTTATCAGGCTGGTGAACTGGCATGGGCCAACCCCCCCCCCCCCCCCACCCCCTCCATTTACACACACACACACACACACACACACACACCCATTTTGTCTTTAAACAAAAATATGGCTTACCTCCTGTTTCCGCAGCGACCCCGAGTAACCTCGTCACCCTGATCCAAATCCAGATTGACCAAGGTATTTTTTTTTATTATTATTATTAAAACATGCAGTATTGTGTTTTTTTTTAAATCATTACTATTTATATCATTCCTGTCATGTCTTTGCCTGTCCTGTGTTTGAAATAGCGGCCGTGGGGAGATTGAGAGTCACGTAGGGACACCACCTTGCAGAGGAGGAAGGCTCAGCGAGAGAGTGACAGGGAATCTCAAATGTCACCAGTGCGGCCGTAAATTATGTAGGCCTTTGACAGGACGGCCTGTTGCTAACTTACTGAATGGATAATTCAGAGAAAACATGCAATATGTTGTGCTAGCAATTTCCCCCGAATAACATCATATATTTTTGATAATTACTTTACGTTGTTATTATTGTAATCTTTTGAAGTTAAAACTATTTGACGTGTGTTTGTTGAATGATTATTTGTGTTGGGTTAAGATTTTACGTACTGCATAATCTTGAAACTAGATTGTCTCGATTAACATGGACCATTAAAAACATATCGACATGCACAACTGTTTTATTCAAAATGAAGCTGCTGTAAAGTCTCTTTCGTTCAATGTCCGTTTCCAGGATGGCAGCTGTGGGTGGCCTCACCCTCCTGGACATCCTGGTTCATCCATCATCCCAGGGGAGGACCGATCCTGGAGGGCCTGATGACCTTTACAGGAAGTGATTTAGCTGAGTTATATCACACACAATGTCGATGATATTTACTAAACTACACTGTGTTCCCAAGTTTCCAGGAACAATAACATTGAGTTATTATATTGTAAGTTCTTATCAATTCTTATCAGAATATGATCTTTATTTTACAATTATAATCAAAAGTAGTTATGCAAACAAACAGGTGATGGGAGTTAATGAGTACATAGAGATAGTATTATAGAACGACTTGTTACTACATGACACAATGACACCAAAAAAAGCTAACTTTACAATGAAGGCTTACCCACAATGTTGGCTTTGACAAATCAAATATATCTTTTGTGTTTAGGAATTTACTTAGATTCAGTGTAAAGAGTTATGTGCACACCTGCCGATAGAGTCAATAGCTCTTACCTTCAAACTACATTAATGACAGTTAACTTATAAATATTTAACTGAGGGATGTTTGGCTATAATAGTCTTTGTTTGACATTAAAGGCAGCTTACACTTGTTTGAGTACATGTGTAGTTGGAAATGACAAAGAACAACGGCCCTACTGGAAGTTAATGAAGCGTTTTTTTATTGCCACTCATTTTCAGACTTCTCTATTAAATCGTTAACCGTGTTTATCGCCTGTTGGTGGTTCTCTGTTCTAAGAACCTGCCGCAGGCCATTTGCTACGTTTATATTGATTCTTATACTGTTGCCAATCTAAAGTGGTATCTTTGTGCTGCAGTTTTACTGCACTGTTAATCTTACGTTTTCCCCCACTACACTTTTCTGTTGTAATATTTAACCTTCTCAATACCATTTGAATAAAGCTTTCTTTTCTTTTTCAGTTAAGGGCACAGTGCTTTTATTCGTTTCATGCTGCTCTCGTCTTAACACCTTTTTCTTCTTCCAAATATTCTCTTCTTTTGACAAAAATATAACTTTTACTACAATCGTCTTCCTTCTAACTTCAAAATGTTTGGTCACAATCTTCCTCTTTTTTCTCTCTTAATATCTTAATAGATAAAAACATAATATTTACAACTCCATTTATATTTAGTTTCAAATTTAACACGTGTACATACTTTGAATATCTTTTTAGTTGTTTTGAATTTTTTTTTAAATATGTCTTTATATTGTTTTATTTTTATGCACTTAATCCATTCTCTATTAGTTGAATTGATGTAAGTAAACAATATCACCAACCCCCCCACTACAGCTTGTTATCTTATCTTTATATTCTACCAGGAAAAGCCTGATCTGGAAGTACTCAAACACTTAAACCTTTTTTATTTCCAAGAGAAAGTTACTCTGGTTGATTTAATAGCTGCCATATCCCAAATTTCACCGGGATATTTCCGATTTTTTATTTTGCTAGGAAAAACCTGATCGCTTTTGAAGATAACCTCAGGAAGTCTCCACAGAGAACTTTGAATAAGGAACCTTACCTTTTGGGTTTAGTGGCCCTGAGACCTGTCTGGTTGCTGGTTGGTTAAGATCGCTACTTAAGTCAATGTCCAATGATTAAATCCAGGTATAGGCACCACAGTTTTAGTGGGGAAAAGTGACCTATTTGGAAAGAGAGACTAACATTATTACTACATCTCTAATTACAAGAGCTTAAGGAGACACTCTCTACAAGAGAGTAGACGATTATCTGAAATTCATCGGCACAGGCATGAATTATATAGACTTCGAAGGGATGGCCTTTAGCTAAATCCTGATACTTTACAGGGGAATTCATGGAAAAGCATGAGCTATAAGTCACAGAGTTTCTACAAACACAAACCTGAAGCTGCCATCGAAACTAGTCAACACTGTGATGGTTTCACCTTTGCAATCAGGACAAGTTATGCATGCGCACGCACAACAGGTCAATGATTATACTTTTGTAAAGAAATGCAGAATGTTACTATGGACAAGGCTGAGGTACGTTGTTGTGGTCATTGGTGTAAACACAATTTATACACATATTCTTGCAAGTAAAGTGAGTTTGCTTGAAGTTTAACAATGCATCGCACGAGTTCTTTATGTGGTATAACGATGCACTTGCTTTTCATAATGACTTCTAGTGTCCTTGTCTCTTCTAGTTGAAACACATCAAAAGTCGTCTCAAAGTTGTCTTTTTGCTAAATTCACTTTGACGTGATGTAATGGAACCTAAGCTTTGCTAATTTGCACATGGATATCTCCCTTCCTAATTGCTGTGGCTGTGTTTAATGTGTCTAATGCGTCTAATATGGTTACGTTGAATTTGTTTCCATACGTTGGTGAAGTTTGGGTTTTGGGTCTTACATCTTATGACTCAGGTCTACACTTGTTGAAGCATGATGACGTCAGTCCACAGAATGTTAACGCCTATGTTGTGGACTACCACAGCGAGTGTGTGCGTGGTTCCTATCTGTTGCCTAGATACCTGGGGTGTGTCCCAATACCCATACTTCCATACTACCATATGATTTAGTAAGCCAGAAAAATGTTTTGCATGTCCCAATACATAGTATGCCAAACAATACCAGGATGTCCTACCGCATCCGGTGGCATTTTGCAGTATGTAAGCCAGCATGCTTTAATGGCTATTCTGACCCACAATCCTCTGCAAAGCAGAAGATATGTCACATCCACTGGGCCTCCTAAAGGTAGCACAACCTTTTTCTAATATTGCGTTACGAACTGCTACAAATATATGAGCGAGAGGTTCAAAGTTCAAGGCGTAACGTTATGACAATGTAATGCGCTCCTGTCATATGCATACTGCATATAACAATACGTGCTTTGTAGTTACTGCAGGGCAGCTGCAGTAAAAGTAAGACGTATTAGTATGCAATTTGGCATAGGTTTCACTCCAGGTGGGCACATCGAATCATCATCGACTGTGTGACTTCACTTCCTGTTTGTGTCTGCCTCTTTTCTGCCTCTCTGTTAATTTGGCTCCCTTTTTATCTCCCTTTAGTCTCTCCCTCTATTTCAAGACACACACACACACACACACACACACACACACACACACACACACACACACACAGACACACACACTCTAGGGATGAGTGCATGGCTTTGAGGAATGATTATCCGTCTCCTCCAAAAGGATGAGGCCACAGTGTATCAAAAACAGATTTAATTACAGATTTAATAATCTAATCCATCAGAGCTGAATGAATTGTATCAATACTTAGGTATAAGAAGCAGTCACCTCTCAGAACTGTCTAAGCAGAATTCCAAGAGGAGAGGAACTGAGATGTGAGATTTAGCTTTTTTAGGATTCTGATAAAGATTTCGGGGGATTTGAAACTTAAATCTCATCATCTACAATGTTCTGTAATCAGGAATGGGTTGACAGTTTTTCAGCCCTTTCACAAACTAAATCTGGTCAGAAACATAAAAAAAAGCCAATATCTTCCAATTAATTGTTTTATATTACGCAATCTATGACATAATCCCATTTCATCTAAACTATATAGAGAACAATTCTATGCTGGGATTAAAATTATATTATCTGGAAACCCTTTTTTCTGGCGTTGACCCTTTAAGAGAGCTTGAAAAGGATTGAGGAGAATGCTCACATATGGCTGGATCAAACTCGTGTTTTTCACAAAATGTGGAAGAAATAGGTCAAGCTCATTCTGCCTTAAGAAATGGATTGCATCCAATGTTGGACACTGTTTAATTAATTTGAATTAATTTGACATGGCATCATACGGCACATTTTCCCTTAGGTACAGCTGAATTTAATATTTCATGAAAACTTTACTATTTTAAGACTACTAGTGTTTTTATTTTGTTCTAATATTTTCTTTCCTTGCTTTGCATGTGCCTGCTTGCCTCCTTCAAAGCATCTTGAATTGTTTATGAAATGCTCTATAGAAACACATTTTGTCTTGACTTGCCTTAAACTTAAGCGTTTGTTTCAGGCATGCAATTTTTTGATTGACATGGCATTTGACATGATGTCATTCTTCATAAAGCAGAATGGTTAGGCTGTGTGATTTACGACGTGGTACGTTTTGCATACATGCAAAGTCTATCAAAGGTGTGATTGGCGTTGACGAGAACCTCAAGGAGATTTAGTGATTGACCTCCTCGGCAGACGTAGCCTGAGGAACTCTTTAAGTGTCCACCTGACCCTTAGCACTAACCCTAAGCCTTACGGAGACAAGTGGAGCCGAGAGCCGTTGGACACACAATAAAAATGATTTGACACACGGCGTTGAATGCTCTGAAAAAATATACAGTTCCGAACAATTCAAAATTAGTTGTGAGTACCAGAACACTGCGCGTTCCGAGTTGGTGGTAAGATAGAGAAAGTAAACAGAGAGAAAAAGAAGGAAGCGAATGAGAGAGAGAGAGAGAGAGAGAGAGAGAGAGAGAGTAAACAAACAAGCTGTTTATTCCTCAGGCCAGTCTTACCCTTTGCTCCAGCTGTTGGCTGAGGAGAGCTTCTCCTGGTAGACCTTTTCTAAACTAACTTAAGGTAGCCTGGACAAAGACACTCTCAAACTTCCATTCACGGTTAAATAACCAACAACATTAACTCACAACATTAGCGATTTACTTTGAGATTAAAGAGACAGTCCTTCTGGAGCAACTTCTGAGTGCAGTGCTTTACTCAAGTACAATATTCACAATGATAGGACATGTGGGTTCTTTACTTCAGCTTAACTGAAGCTAACAGTAGCAATATTAACAGAGGAATTCATTATACATGTTATCTACTTATTTCAGTTTATTAGCAAGCATAACATGATATTTCCTTTAAGAAAGATATGACCTGAGGGAGCAGCGTATTTACATGTTTGTTTGCATGTTCGTGTGCTAAGGTGGAACACATAACAATTTGGAGTGACAGAGACGAAGATGAGGATTAGGAAGAGGAGCAGCTTGAGGAAGAACCATGAAAGACGCTTTTCCCTCGACGGAGGAGGGAGGGTAGTCCCTGTTGACAGAGGAACTGTTTCCATGGAAACGTGGCCCTGAGTTAATCAAGATAGCTGACACATTACACACTCTAGCCTTGCCGGAAGAGTCAATTACAACAAACAAACGGCAAACCTATCAACAGCCCTTAAGTCTTTTCTCTTTCTTTTCTTTTGTTTTGCTGCTCCCGCTTCTTTTCTTTGTGTCTTTTTGCGTTAATCTCTC
>JAPMUY010003984.1:67500-125000 GCA_026901105.3 Galaxias olidus | reverse complement strand
TCTCAAATCGCCAGCATGTTTACTTTATGTTGACATGGCAAATATTTTAGGGTGAAATAATTGTGATTCATACACACACACACACACACACACACACACACACATACACATGCACACACACCTGCTCCTCAAGCACTTTGTTTGTCTTTAAACTTCACACTTTTTATCTAAATCGTGTATATAAGCAGTCGGTACAGTAAGCTAATCAGATTCACCCTCCTTTTCCAGGAGCTAGGATGAGGAGAGAACAGGACATTTTGGGGGGCTTCAAACTAGATTTAGAAAGGTTTCCTAAAGGTATGCATGGAGAAAGTGATAGCCCATGGGACCATTGTTTATTCATGGATTGAGATGGGGAGACTCAGAGACTGGGAGTTATACTGACAAAAAAAAATCTTTTCGAGCTAAAACCAGCTTGTCCAGTAAACAGACTCTTTTGAGGTGTACATGCCCTCTACGTAAGTCTCTTTATATCTTGAATTATTAAAAAAGTAAGAATAAAAAAGTATGTATATTGTTTTTATATAGTATATATACTATATATATTTATATTAAAACTATATATACATATATATGTATTTATATATAAATATTCTTTGTAAAACAGGTACATATTTGTAAAAAATAAATTTGGTTTGTCTGAAGAAAAAATAGTTTCAGCGGTCAATATTGCTGGTCGTAACATTCCCAAAGGACCTTCACGACAAGGACAAAGCACCGGAGCAGACTCCAGTCTATCATGAAGTGCATTACGTGTGCCAGGAGTGTGCGTCGCTGTTTACCTCATAACACAAGGCAGACAGTGTGTGGCTTAGAGTCCCCCACCAACGGGACAAAACAGGGTGTCAGGACTACAGAGCTAGACGAAAAAGAATGGACTGTGTAATCCCAGTATCCTGGCAGTTTGGCCTGGGACTTTTCAGCTTGGTGGAACTACTGTGGTCAACTGACAACTTGATCTCTGTGCTTTATTCAGCACACTAAGAAAAAAGACAGGAATAGACTGAAAAGAATTGCCCCAGTGAGGAATGTTGATTTATGTTAACGCTTTCTGCTCTACTCTGTTCCGATTCTATGGTCAGGATGTCGCTGCTAGGCTTGACCTAACTCAAATCCGTTTACTAAACATCAGTGGAAGGGCACCACTGTTTTTTTGTAAACATGGAACGTGTGTAAGGGTTTATGTGATGGTGTGTGTGTGATGATGATGATGTGTGTGTGTGTGTGTGTGTGTGTGTGTGAGATGATGATGCTGATGATGTGTGTGTGTGTGTGAGTGAGTGTGTTTTGGGTTTATATAACTGCAGAATCATTTGCCCTCTGCTCAACCCACATTTGATCGTTTACGTCAAAATGTCATGTGATTTTTGAATGGTGCAATAAGAATGGCTGCCTACGGATTGATTATTTTAGAAATGGTGTGACTGACATTTGTTGGCAAAGCATTGTTTATGCTTTGCCAACAAATGTACAAAAGATTTGTTAATTTGTTTAAGATTTGTTTTTTGGTAGTGCTGCCACACAGTGTTTGTGGTTAAAGATGGCAAAGGGGATAAGATGTCAGATCTAACTATCAAAACCACCAGCCTTTATCAGTTTAGAAGCCAGTCGAAAGGCACACACACACACACACACACACACACACACACACACACACACACACACACACACACACACACACACACACACTTTCACAGGCCAATGTTCACACAAACACAAACAAATGCACACACTCACACTCCTTTAGGCAGGTTTGGAATTATTGCCCAAGTTTACTGTTCAAACACTGGAGACAAACACACACACATACACACACACACACACACACACACACACACACACACACACACACACACACACACACACACACACACACACACACACACACACACACACACACACACAAACACTCACATCATGCCTTCAGCTATCAAAATAAAGCAGGTGCATGTACGTGTGTGTGTGTGTGTGTGTGTGTGTTCCGTTAGTTCAGCAGGTGTCTGGGGGAGTGCCACTAGTCATGCAGCAGATGGAGTGGAGGATTTATAGATTTTGATAGCTGTAACTCTGTGGAGTAACACATCCATCTACAGCCCCCAGGCTGTGTGTGCCACATAGGTTACCCTCAATGATTGACGCTGGGTGAATGGCCTGCTAATGTGTTGGACCAAAGTATATGTCAGTATATCACAAGGACAGCAATATATTTATTTCAATATAGATACGTCAGTTTGTAGCGTGGAGGACAATATGTACTGGAAAAGCAGTGTGTGTGTATGAGTGTGTGTGTTTTAAGATGTATGCAATTGTGAGCCTGCACAATTGAACTGTTGAACCAAGCCAAACTCAAAGTTTTGTCCGTTTCTTAACCTGGAATGTTTTTGCCACGAACTCAGTCACTCAGTCCATGGGTGATTTAACGCTCGCACCAAATTTGCATGGCTGCATTTTTTTTCAAATTGCCTGAGTAGAAGCTGGCAGAAGGTGCATTTTCTTTTTTTTCATGATGTAATTGATACTCCTTGAAACAAAAGATGTTGACTTTTGTCTTTTGGGTTTATGTTTACAAACAGGTAACCGTGGCGTAGGACGAGACCTGGGCTACTCTTCTTCCACTCCTGACATCGTCAGTGGTTACAAAAGCCAGAGAGAAAAACTAAATTAACTGTTAGAAAATAACTATTAAGTCCTGTCACTCTTCTAGAGGAACATGTTGCATGTCAAAACAGATCAGCAGATTTCATTAGAATATACTGAATATGCCCACACAGTGTAATTATCCCTAACTTGTTAACCTAATTCTCTCTCTCGCTCTCTCGCTCTCTCTCCCCATCTCTCTCCATCTCTATCTATCTGTCTATTTCTTTCTCTCTCCATCTCTCTCTCGCTTTCAGGTGTGTTCAGGTTTATTATGTTCAGGTGGCTATCCTTGCTGCCAATCCTTCAACACTCATAAAGATGGATGCATCTGATCTATAGTAGCTTGTTCCATCTTAAAATGCTGGTCATTTGCATTTAAACGTGGCACACACAGTAATTCCCCGCACAAATCTGGGAGAATAGGAACAGAGAGCCAGCACATTCAGCCAGCATCACATGTGTGAGATGTCTGATATTATTCTTCACGCTAAAGTGGCCCCTGCATGTGACAGCCTGTTCCACTGTGTGTAACAAAACAAAGGCTGTAGTGTTCCCTGGTCTGAGGTGTTCAATTCCACTGACAATTCACTCTTCATTCTCTCTATACAGTAGTAAGTAAAACTTGAGTTTTTGGGGGAGGTTGGGAGGGGGGGGGGGGTTATAATCTGTTCACCAGTCTGTGTTTTGGGTAAATTCCCTGTCATGTTGACTTTGTTTCTGGGTAAATAGGAGCCCGAGGACAGCAGAAACCTTTGAATGTATATCTAGGCTTTTAGCGTTATTTGAATACAACCCACATCAAGGAAAATCATGAACATGCAAACTGTACAACCACCCTTAAGACATTGTAACGTGTTAACGTTTAATATGTAAATTGTACCGCATTCTTTGTATTGATTAGCCAATGTGAGGGGATATTTTAAAGTGTTGAGAATAATTTTTTTTTATTACGAACTATTGACCTTAAAAGTCCTTGGGTTTCTTTTCCTCCAGACAGCATGTCAGAAATAAAAACGAGTAAGGGATAGGATCCAGGAGAAGTTCAGTTTGAATGTGGTCATGTTCAGTGTAGCTTATTTCACAGAACAAGTGTTTACATATTGTAACATGTTCATGCATAGTCTAAACGTGTAAACCTGTGAAATTTAAGATGAAGTGCAAACATATTCTAGACAGATGTGTAACATGTTTGCCAACTGTTGGGTGAATTCAGCTTCAATTCGGACAATCGTGATAATACAAAAACAGTCCCAAAAAAGCTGAGTTCACCCTACACGATATCTTTATAAATCAGCATTTTGAAAAGTTTCTTTAGTAACATTGCTGATAGTGTGGTATCGCCAGTGTGGTATTGCCAGTCAAAGAGATCATGTGACGCGTTTAACTCTGCCTTATACGGGAAAAATTATAGAAGGTTTCCTAATGTGTTCAGTTCACCTCCTTATCGATTTCATCTGAGCTGTGTGACCTGTCAGCGGGATTTGTTGACGTGGTAAACCAGATACAACAGGAGAGGACTTAGGAGAGAGGAGAGTAAGAGATAGAGAACCACAGACGGAGACGGAGTGAAGGAGGAAAAGATTGACATGGAGAAGAAAAAGAGAAAGCGAGAGAGAGAGACAGAGAGAGAGAGACAGAGAGAGAGAGAGACAGAGAGAGAGAGACTGAGAGTGAGAGACAGAGAGAGAGAAAGAGGAATGTGGATATTCACCCTGTTCAGGAGAATCAGTTAGCCATTGGTCACACTAGGATCCAGTTACGCAGAAAGGCAGATTTAGTACTTTTTATGAAGCCATCATTTTTACGTCAGCCTTGTTATTCATCACACTACTTTTCTCAGTGGTGAGGATTTACAATGATTGTGTTTGAGCCACGCTGTAGACCAAACTGGTCACGCACAAATGATTCCTGTAAAAACCTCCTTATGTGAAGTAAATAAACATATTTTGAGAGCAAATTAAATAGAATCTGTCTTTTATTTGTATAAAAACACTCATCATCTATACCATACTCTATTACAAACCCAGACTGCATTAGAACTGTAACTCTTCACGGGATTTCCACATCAGTTATGCAAATGTTGACCCTTTAACCCCGATTCACAAAAAAACTGCAGCCAAGTTTTCTGGGATATTTTTTTCACTGAAAATGTCTTTCTGCATTCAGTCAATGTGAAATAGATCTGTGTGTGTGTGCGTGTGTGTGTTTCAGTGTATATACGTTTCGGCGTGTATATGCCAATTTTTCATCATCATTCTTAAACGTAATCCAAAACATATTAGACAGAAAAGATAAACATTACAATGCATAAGTGTATTAAACAAATAGTAAAAAAATATTTACAAATTTCCGTCACAGCTTTGTAGTAGTGTGTCCAAATAATCTTTTTCTATTTAGATGACAAGGAAACAAGTGATGGCCTATACAAAACAAAACAAAAGAAGAAGTGGTAAGCCAATGATCTCTGTGGAATAAGTGATTCAGAGTAGATAAACTCCATTCAGACTGCAGACCGGTAGAGAGAATGCAACAACAACCAGTCATGGCTGTATTCACCCACATGGTGACCATATCGTGTTACACACACTCTAAAACAAAACGTCAAGAACTCCTTCACATCCCCCCTCAAGAAAAGAGCCCCCCCTCCCATTTTCACACACAGAATCATCTCTTTTTTTGTATTATTATCTTTTCCTCAGATCACATAGCAAAACATGTAATGCGAGCAAGCTCCTCTGTCCTTGCAGACTCTGTTGAGTTTCAGGTTAGAGTTTCTCTGCTAGCGCTGCGGACAGTTGGGAGAAGCCCGCTAGCTAACGCAGTAGTGGAAAGACCTGACGTCAGCAGCTGATCTAAGACCTGCTTAATGGGCCTGATGTAGTGATAGCGATGGTCTACAAACTGATCTCAGCGCTGATAGTGGGACACACTGGATATGTCTGGGGGCATCAGCTTAGAGCATCAGGCGAAGCTGACTCGGCCGATTCGGTGGGAAGCAAACCGATCTCGGACTAGTCAGCGCAAACATCGGTGAGTGTGTGTGTGAGTGTGTGTGTGTGTTTGTGAATGCTGAAACTGCCTTTTTCTTCTGGAACTGATAAGAAATGTTTTTTGTTACAAAGTCTACTGGGCAGTTCTTTTTCTTCGGAATCTCAACAGTCGCCCCCCCCCCCCCCCCCCCCCCCCTCAAACCCTACCGTTTTATCTGTCTTTTTAAGTCAGTGTCTCTAGACCTCCGTTCCCTCTCGTGGGTAGAGGAGGCCAGCAGAGCCCAGGCCCGAGTAGAAAGGCCCGTTGTACTGGCTCAGGATGGGGCTGCTGTATCCCAGAGAGGATTGGGTGGGAGAGGACGACAGGGCTGGGGGAGGCGGAAGCTGTGATGCCCAATCCGATGCCCCCGGGCTGGGGGAGTAGCTACCAAAGCCCCCTGTCTGCTTAGGCCTCGGGAGCACCTCCATGGGGAGGTTGATCTGGAGCGGACCTCTCAGCCCGCCGTCTCCTCCGACATCGTTGGCTGACATTCCCGACATCTCGGACAGGAAGCTGCTCAGACAGGGGGTGGGGCCGGAGGAGGAAGGGGAGGGGATTCGATCTGGCGGCGGGGAGATGTCGAGGGCCGAGTTACTGGGGTGGTTGGGGCTGCTCCTCTCGCTGTCGCCCGAGTCCGGACCCCCAGGGCCCCCCTCACCGCCAGGCAAGGTGTCCGACTTCCTCTTCCTCTTGCGGCGGAAGTTACCGTTGTCAAACATCTTCTCACAGTTGGGATCCAGCGTCCAATAGTTACCTTTGCCTGGAGTGAGTGAGAGAGAGAGAGAGAGAGAGAGAAAGAGAGAGACAGAAGGGGGGAGTGGGAGGGAGAGAGAGGGAGAGAGAGAGGTGGGGGATGGGAGGGGACGGAAGAGGAGGTGAGAGAGAGAGTTGCATAAGGTAAGCTGTTTGGTGTTGAAACAAAGGACTACAACTGTTGAAAAAAAATATTATCACATTCCTTGCTGAAAATTGAACAAAGCATCAAATAAATGCTCCCTTTTGAAAAAAAAATTTTTACCATAGAAAAAACTGGGCATCAAAACGGACGTTTAAAGTTTTTAAATAAATATAATAAACAAATTAATAGTTTACTTGCAGCATCAGAAGGCAAATAACATGAATCAACAGAGGCGTGTGAGTTCCATGATTTGTTTTATCATTTACTAAGTCATAACTGATTATATGTACTGTATGTATATAAAATGTTTAAGCCCTAAGTCTTACCTGGGTCGTCCTCGTCCCTGGGGATCTTCTTGAAGCAGTCGTTCAGAGACAGATTGTGCCGGATAGAGTTTTGCCAACCAGCTTTGCTTTTATTGTAAAAGGGAAAGTTGTCAGCCACGTACTGATAGATCTGACTCAAGGTAAGTCGTCGCTCGGGGGCTCCATGGATCGCCATGGCGATCAGCGCGGAGTAAGAGTACGGCGGTCGCACCAGTTTCATCAGGTCCTCCTGAGAGGGCAGAGAGAACCAGCCCAACTCACCGCCGGGGCCCCCACCCACACCTGGCCCCAGGTAGGGCCTCTGCATGCCGTAGTGCTGGGGGACAAATGGGGGCCCCGGATTACCCGGAGGACCGGTGGTGGCCAGGTAAGGCGGTCCGTTGATCCCTGCGCCGTTGAACCACAGGTAGGGGTTTTCGGAGGCGTTGGCGTATTCCCCCATGTCGTAGGAGGATGGGGTGTTACGCTGCGGGCTGGGCAGAGAGGGAGGCGGGTAGTAGCAGTCTCTGTACATGCCCAGCTCCGGAGGCTCCTGCCCCAGGCTGGGGAACTGGGGGCCACAGCGAGGAGGAGACTGGTCCTGCTGCTGCTGCTGCTGCTGCTGCTGCTGCTGCTGAGTCTCGAAGGTGCTCATGACGTGGTTGGAGTCACTTTCCTCTGGAAGGAGAGAAATCCTTTGTTTTCAAGACAGTTTGTCCTTTGAAACAAACGAGTGTCCTTTTTTATGTGTATTTTGATGAGAAATTTGATGTGAATCTATTTAGATCAATGTGCCTTTTTTTTCTTAATGGTCCTTTGAACGGCCGTTCTAACAACTCGAATGAGTCTTGCTCGTCGTCAGTAGCCTAAATGTTACTTTTCACTATAGTCCTTGCTCTGAAATGTACTTGCTACTTGTAGTGAATTTGCCCTTGCTCTCAGTTAGAGATGCTGTCACACCTGTTTTATCTGTTTCCCTGGTAACACCCCCTGACGTGTTTGATTGGCTGTTTCCACAGGTGAGCATTTTCACTTTCTTCCCCTTTTTCTACCTATGACAGCAAATTCCACCAAGGAGTTTCTCACAACACAGACATTTTTTCAATCTCATTTCAAATCTGAAACAGATCAGAAATATAATAATGAAAATAACAAGATGTTAATTTATAATTTATTTAGTTCGTTTCTTTCACTCTAGGTTAATAGGCCTACCTGTTGTGTACACAAAGATAATCTGATAAACTTTCCAACGTTGAAATAGTCCGCTTGAATATTTTTTTTAACTGTATAGCAATACTATGGTTAATATTGTCATCACTGGTGACGGTAAAGTAAGTACTTTACAATGTTTAGCTTTATTTCCGCGAACGGTCGACAGCGCTCGAGGAAAAGGCGTGGAGAACGCGCAACCCCTAAGAAAAAATTGGCAGTTTCAGAAAGGCCTGTGAGAGTAAAACTCTAGAGTAGCAGTACAACACCAGTAACGACAACCAAGGTAACTGTGGCTGAAACTGATTTAAAAAATTTTTTTTTTTGCCTTAGAAACATTTGAATAACCTAGATGTTGAAAAATAATACATTTATAAACGCTACGTTTTTACACGCTGTTTGAGCCAACCAGCAAACGTAGCTAACGTTTTCTTTACGATATTACAACCGCTAGCCAATTTGCCAACATTAGCTAGCTAGGTATCTAGTTAGCTAACCTAACGTAACTAAATAACTGAACGTTTGACTTTTCCTTCATTCTATGTTGAAAATTTAAATAAAACATAACGTGTGTAGCTAACCTAGTTTAGTAGTAACTTTTTTATTATTATAATTAATTAACGTTAAATCATTATGGTGGTGTCGATGACACGCCAACCTGTTTTTCACGTCAATGTCAATGGTTTGTAGATGGCTGACTCGAACTCCTTTTGCGAGTATCAAGACGATCTAAGAGAGGAGATGTTGCAAATCAATAAAGATTTGGAGAGCATGATTGAAGACGTTGGAAATATATCCGGTAACGCTAACAGTTATTTTAAGAATAAGTTGGTCTCGACGCAGCCAAAGTGTGCTTTGCGTTAAGATTTATTCTGACTTGTACATTTCTCCCTCTTCAAATAGCCTAACAGTTTTATCTTGCTATTATGTGTTTCTGCTTAAATTAATCTATACTTTGAAGAGAGTGTGGAAGCAAGCAAGGCCTTTATCATTGGCTGTCTAGATAAGCGTTTGGTATAAAACCTTAGGCTTATTTATGGATCTGAAAATGTGGCATGTTGGAATTATTTTCTCTAACCCTGCTTTGCATCTCCTTCGGACCTGAAGTGCAGATGACCTGGATGGCCTATGATATGGTGGTGTTGAGGACTAGGCCGGAGCTGGGCGATTCCCTGCATAGGCTGGAGAAGGAGTACCAACGTTGTAAGGATGTAGTCTGTGGGGAGCAGCCTGAAAAACAGGACCCGATGCTGGACAACCTGGGACTGGCCCACCAGGAGATGGAGCTGTGTCCTTCTCTGGGTCATGTGTCACCACTCACAAGATGAAATAATAGCCTGTAACCTTCTATTTATGGATGTCAGATATTTTCTCTCTCTCTGGATTGGAGAAGGTGGTTCAGTGTTTTCCTCCATTTCGTGTGATTAAACAGACAGAAAAGCACAAACAAACACACACACACACACACACACACACACACACACGTTGAGTAAGACCACATCGTAAAAGACCTCAGGTGCCAATTGTTTGTATTCATCACCCTGTTGTTAAATAAAGTTGAACTACAAACTAATTGTTGTTTTGTCTTTTTATTACATTCACTCTGTTTCTGTTGCTGGACTGGGAAAAGTTAAGGGGACTGCTAGCGTAACTATTTCGTTTTTAATGTTTAATTAAATGTTCAGAGAGCCTGATTGAAAACCTTGGAAATATATCAGGAATTCTAGGAATAAGGTTTATATAAATATACTATTTCTTTATGAATTCTGATCTATTTGTAGTAAGCTGATGACCAAAGTATTCCTGTTCAAAACTGGCACTCCTCAAACCTGATTAAGTCTCATCTGCTGTCCTTTTCATGCCAAACGTAACGTGTATCCGGCACCACTTCAACTTTTGGTTTCTGTTATTCTTATGTGTTTCAGATGGAGATAACAGAGGGCAATGCAGAACAAGCCAAAGAGACACTGGAAAACATACTGAGAGAGCTGGCGTCCATGTCTGAAACCATGGACGAACTGGCATGTATGTCCTTTCTTCTATCTTGAATCTTTTAACATAACACTTGAAGGGTGTAGGTTTTATGTCATTTTATTTTCTTAGGGAGCACACTATATCTGTCTCCTGCATAACTTATGATTGTGGTATGTAAATGGGCACTGCTGCAAGGTTAATGAGGTAGTAAATCTTACCGTTGATCTGCGCTTTACACAACCCGGTTGGATTAAATCACCTGTAATTGTCTCAGGTGCTGCCGTTCGACAGATATGCAAATTGTTTCATAAATGTGCCGACTCCTGTGGTAGGCCAGAAACAGGATATCCAGAACATTTGGACTCGAGATTCAAACTACTGATATGTAAATCAAATGTTTTGTGGTGTTAAAATGTGCCTTGTTATCATAACTATGATTAAATCCCGTGTCATAAGGTGAGGTGGGTTCTGTGTTGATGAAAGTTAAAAGCTTCAGTGGTGAAAGTGTTTAAATCTGGGCTGAGGAAGAGTGTGGGGAGTGTGGAATGAGACTGATAAGTAATCTTCTCCCCTCTCCCCCGTAGACTAAACACAAACAATAACAAAACTAAAGACAGCCCAGCATTTTGGCTCTTATATAAAAGGCAAGATGGGCAACTTCGTTTCCGTAGCTCATTTGATAAAACAAACGAATACATAAAAAAAAAACACGTCACGGTAGAACTCTCCCTCCAGGGTAATGCTGTTTTTTGTTTTGTTTTGTTTTAAATATGCATACCTGTTCTACCTGTTGTAATTCTATGATTGTAACTGTTGAAGCTCTGATAACTCCAGGCCTGCAGGGCAGAAAAAAAAGCTGTTCTCGTTTTTTTTACTAACATTGACACTTGTTCGGTTTCACTGGGTAAACTCCACCCGCAGTGATAAAGTGGACAATACTACAGTCGCAGCTATAGCACAAAACATGCAGAGTAGACGGAGATTGTCATCTTATTTTTTGACAGAATGAATTACAACTGGTTTAAAATATAAATCTTAGATGTTCGGAGGTGTAGACCTCACTGTTGTGTATGTAAATGATGCATGTTTTCAAGTTATTTTACCCAGTAAAAGTTATTTGAAGCAAAAATACTGTACAAATATTGTGTTCATGATTGTGCTGCAGGTCATAATTAATCCTTGATGACCTTAATTTATCAAATATGCTCTTTGAGGAAACAATTCAATATGTCATACTGATTTAGTAAACCCTTAATTGCTTATGGTGTTATGTTATTTTATCATAAAGCAATCAACCCCTTCGCCATTTTGTCTGCAGTGAAGACACAGCTGAAACAGTGCGAGCTGATAGTGTGTTTCGGCCACCCTGACAAGATGGCCACCCTGACCCGTACGGAGGAGGAAGTGAGCAGACCTTGGACAAGACTTGACCTCTCCGAGGAGTAAGGGATGAGAAAGAGGAGGTATAAATGGATGGATGGATATCGGGATGATATTATATAGGAAAGAAAACTGCAATAACACTCACAAAATCACACTTCAATAATTTCCCAGTTTAATATATGGTACAAAACAAATCAGGTTATGGTGTTAACAGAGTCAATTTACTTCTTGGTTAGAAACCGTCACTGCTAAAACCCATTTGGCTTCCCCGAACTCACACACACACACACACACACACGTACACACACACATCAGGATGCCGGTACCGCGCTAGGTCAGGATCCGGCTGGGTGTACGAGGCAGCACTTACTCAGCGCCCCGGCGCTACGGTCCAAGGCGTCGATGAGCAGCAGAGGAGTGTGTGTGTGGAAGCCAATCATCTCCATCACCGTGGGGAAGATCTGGAGCACACAGACACACAACTGTTAGTCACTTAATGACGCAGCTCGAATCAACAACGCGTGGGTGCAGCGTGGGCCGCTTGCGGGGGAAAAGCAACTGCCCTCGTTTCCAAAACAACGCCCTGAACCTGGAACTTTCATGTACATAAACAACCCTGTGTTGTCAGAACATCTGAAGTTATTTTTACATTTTCAAGACTGTTGGCTGACCTGTGCATTTGTATTTAGTAAGATATTCAGAAATCTATTCGCATCTTTTTATTATTGAATTGTTTCACCCGATTAGTTTTGCCACCCACCAATGTCTTATGATTATAATGGAGTACACGTCTAGTAAAATGTACCACACTGAGAGCCTAGTCTTTTTGTTCCTATATCAGAAAGCTAGGAACATATGAAGAGGAAGGGTCAACACCTCATTACTGCAACGGAAGAAATTCCCACAAGACAACACTTTCGTCTATCCTTTGTATTGAATCCCGTCGCCCATGTAGTTCTAAAGTCTCCATTTTGTAACAATGTCCCACGTTGACTACTGTCCCTTTTTCTGCTCCTGTCATAAGGGATGTTAAATCTGGCTCATGATTCACACCAAAACCTCTTCCTAACAAAGTCAACTCATTTGATTCCACTCTAACTATATAGGACCGGTTTCCCAGACATGAAGTCAAAGACTAAAAGAACATTTTCAATGAAGAATCTCAATTGACAGTTAGATTTAGTCCAGGACTAGGTTTAATCTATGTCCAGGAAACTGACCGATAAAGCTGGCCTTGCCTTAAACCCAACTGCTCCTCTCTCTCCAGTAAACTGTGGAAACATGGCTACAGTCAGTGAACTACCAAGAGCGTTAAATAGAGAGGGTCTGAGGGACGGACGGGTTAACGAGGGTTAACGAGGGTTAAAGGAAGCGTGCGTCTTCTCTACATGCATGTCAGTTGAGAAGCAACACACTGCGTTTCTCCCTAAGTTATTCCTCCTCTCTTCTACGTCCTAGTGGCGGAACCAGACACCATGTTTCCAAGGCGGTCACGCGACGCGTCACACAGGCGTTTAGCAGTTATGCTGCTTTTTCCAGAGCAACACTGCGAGTGAGTGTGTGTCTGTGTGCGTGTGCTACCTCGCTGCGGTTGGCGCCCGTGCTGTGTGTGTGTGTGTGTGTTTGTGGGTGTGTGTTACCTTGACGCGGTTGGTACCCGTGCTGTGTGTGTGTGTGTGTGTGTGTGTGTGTGTGTGTTACCTCACTGTGGTTGGCGTGTGTGTGTGTGTGTGTGTGTGTTACCTCGCTGCGTTTGGTGCCCGTGCTGTGTGTGTGTGTGTGTGTGTGTGTGTGTGTGTGTGTGTGTGTGTGTGTGACCTCGCTGCGTTTGGTGCCCGTGCTGTGTGTGTGTGTGTGTGTGTGTGTGTGTGTGTGTGTGTGTGTGTGTGTGTGTGTGTGTGTGTGTGTGTGACCTCACTGTGGTTGGCATGTGTGTGTGTGTTACCTCGCTGCGGTTGGTGCCCAGTGTGTAGGAGCCGCTCTGTTGTCTGATCTGGATGTTGTAGACCTTCCCTTGATTCAGGACCATCAGTGTGTAGGGCTGGGCCGGCGAGCGTTTGGAGCTGTCTCTCACCAGGAAGGCCCCGTCCTGATACATACCACACACGCACACACACACACACACACACACACACACACACACATACAACACATAACACACATATACCACGCACAAACCCACACACATACAACACATAACACACACAAACAATGCATAGCACACACATATATATACACAAGCACATAAAACACATAACACACACATACAATACACACACACACACACACACAGCAATATATTTAACGCACAAAACACCAAACCAAACAAATCCTAAGCCCCCTGAGAGCCTTCTAAAAGCTGTGTGATTGTAATAGAACTTCATTTGTCCAGTGATTTATGCTTTATTTGCCTACTCTTGAAGCAGTTGCTTCGGGTAAACAGTGTCCCGTAAATGACTCTCATGTCCCGTTGATGGGTGGGGAATGGATTCCCCCATGATGAGACCCACTAAACTAGTTGGCTCATATTCAGATCGACAGCATTCTATTTGTTGTGTTTTTACCATGTAGGTTAAAAATCTTTCATTCAACAGGGTTTCATTCATTCTGATGATTTCCCTCGTGTCCAACAGGACAGGTGAAGAAAGAGCTCCACCTAGTGGCAAGAAGACACACGCACACACACACACACACACACACACACACACACACACACACACACACAGAGAGAGAGAGAGAGAAAGAGGACGACTTACCTTGTCAACCTGTCTGAGAGAAGCTTCTGCATGCCCTCTGGTTACCATACCAACATACCACCTCAAGTCCAATCCCTGGTGTTTCACAAATGGACTAGTTTATTGTTCTGTTGCAGTGGTTTGCATTTTCAGTCAAATCAAATGTAGAATATATATTAAATGTTTTGTAGAGCAATTTGCTTCTTTTTTTAATGTTGACAAATAAATATATGACAGCAGTAGGTCATCTATAGAGTTTAATGTGAGTCTAAAATGTACAAATAGAACAACATCGCCCCCTTGTGCTCATTGTCCCAAACAACACCAAAAGATGAGTGCTATTCCTACTTTGTCATTATTTTTAAAACGTTTGTACGTGATTTAAGTTAACAACTCACTTCTTCAACTTGTGCTAAGGTTGAACTGGGCACCTTAGGCGGTTGATGGATGGGTGGTGGTTTATGAGAAAGAGTGGGCGGTTTAGCTAATCCAGACCTGAAAAGAGAAGACGAGACAAAAGGATTGTAAAACAAAGACACTGGCGTTTTTTTGTTTGTTTGTTTTTTGTTAAATAATCTCTTAGTAAGGTAAGAAAACTACAGGCTTGAGCTCTTTATTATAAAGGTAAGAATACAAGTATTGCAAGAAATATTCATGTTTATAAAAAATTGTATGAGTAAGATAAACATGGGAAAGATATTTGAAGTAAATAAAACAAATATCTATCTTTTAATTAGGTGTATTACCTATCGGACTGAGCCCACCACAAGTACAACTTTTGGTATTTAAGTAATCCAGTCAAATTAGATTTAAATGAATTTGTGTAGTTAAGCACATTGATTGAAGGATGCTTGAAATTATTCATATTGATTGTTCTTTCCTAATCCTACTCTCTTTAGAACGGGATATGAATTAGACTCATGTTGTTTTAGGTTACCTTGGAGAGTGGTCTGGTGGTGGTTTGGGGACTTTTGGTGCCAACATTTTGGTTTTAGGGGATGAAGTGGAGTTAAAACTGCCCTCTCCTGGACAGGAATAGTATTACAAGTCAGTGTAGACACAAAAAAATTTACTTGAGTATTATTAAAGTCGTCATTTTATAGTTAACTGTCTGACATCTCCTCAACGCTAATATTGTAAAAGACTGTTTTCTGTATATATTGATTATTTTAGAAAATAATTCAAAATCTTGGTGTATTTTTTTGAAAAACGTAAGTTAGTAAAGTAAGTTCCTACTTGGTTTAGACTCAGTCTTGTAGGGTCCCGCCTGTCCAGGTTTCTTTGTCCTGTCAACCTGGGGGATTGGAGGGGGGTCTGGAAGATATGAAGGAAAATACTAAGCAATTACTTCTACAGGGGACTAGTTAGTTCAACTTTTCAAAGTTGGTAATCAATCTTTAGGTTTGCTAATCTATGGCCCTCTTGTATATATAATTCCAAATTTGACAATCTCAAGACTTGTTGAGACAGTTTGGGAGGTCAGTCGTACGTTTGCCTCCTGCTTTTAAAGGCTTCTGATTGGACAGCTCCATTCTGGGTGGGGGAGGACGAGGCAGAGACTGTCAAATAAAGGGACAACAGATAAAATATGAATATCACATAATACATTTTAAAGACTTTCTTGGATAGTTTCACAGTAAACGGGCAGACTTCGGACATAGAAGAGATTTGATTTGATCAGTATCAATTAGGTATAGCATATGGTGTTTTGTCAATGGTAATTTTAAACTGATTCTGTCCCTAACGTTGACTAGGTGTTGTACTTTCTACTTGCTGTGGTTCTACGATGGTTTTATTAACAAAGGGGACTCACGTTGCCGGGTTTGAGAGCTGATGACAGAGGAGGTCTGGGGGGCCGAGAGGCGGGCGAGACTGGGGATGGCCCTCCCCGCACTGAGTCTGCATGCACGCACACACACACAGGCTAGGTTGAGAAAAGCTTGCTTGGAATAAATCTGTCCGACACACATTCGCACCCTTTTTTCTTAACCTTTTTCTCGTTTAGTTTTTTCCTTTTTGTTTCTATGTAGGCACAGACTGATAATCTCTTCGGTATTATAGCTCAACGTGGTCTATGGTTTTCACTCCTAGTTGTAGCTCATCTTGTTTTGTTACCTATGTAGGCGCTGTCGGTCAGTGGCTTGGCCAGATGAAGCATGCGGGGTTTCTCCTGGGGTTTGGAGGGCGGGGGCTCATAGTCGTTGTCATCGCTGCTGGCTCCTTCCCCGAGGTCTTCCTCGTCCAGGGCGCAGATATAGCTGTCCTCCATCTCTCCTCCCTCAGGCTCCTCGTAGTCGTCCTCGCTGTCCTCCTTCAGAGAAGCAAATGTTTGGACTGTGTCTAGTAGTGACTCTTGCTTTTAGTTGCCTAGAGGCCAAACATGTATTTACATTTACCCCCCCCAAAAACAGAACAATGCAATGAAAGGTAAGAAAAGTAGACACAAGTGTTACTGTGGTGTTTTGAAATGCTAAAAAAAACTATGTTGGTTTGTTTCATTCTTGGGTTGGGTAGAGGGGTGTATATATTTAGGTGTTGAGGTGTGTGTGTGTGTGTGTGTGTGTGTGTGTGTGTGTGTGTGTGTGTGTGTGTGTGTGTGTGTGTGTGTGTGTGTGTGTGTGTTTGTATGTGCGTATTTTAAAGTCAAACTTCAACTTAAACTTATACTTAGTCTCACAAACTCATCCGAGTCCCACGCCTTTGCTTCTTGCACAAAGTCTGCAAAGACAAACCCTTTGTCAGTGGGCCCCGACATAAGCTGTGTTTTAGATCAGGAGGTTAGTATCATCAGTGCACATGCTCATCCTCCCTACCTTGCTTGGGATGCTTCTGTTCTTTGAATCTGTGCCAAACAAAACCAGAATGCATACCGTAAAAAAAAACACTTAGCAAACTGGATGTCCTTAATGACCACCATTTCTCTCTCTCTCTCTCTCTCTCTCTCTCTCTCTCTCTCTCTCTCTCTCTCTCTCTCTCTCTCTCTCTCTCTCTCTCTCTGTACTAAATATCGAAAGAAATGTAGTCTGTCAGTCAGTCAGTTTTTCTCACCTCAGACCGAACCCCCTCTTCTCTTCATTCCTGTTAATGTCGCTGCAGATCTTACTGATTAAACTAGAAAGATCAGGTATTCAGGTTATTTGGAAGCATTCCAACAAAGACGAAACGGACAGTTCTGTCTTTGTGCTTTCATCCCTCTTTTTCTTTCCCTCCCTCCCATTGTCTGTCTCTCCACTTTGCTCTTTCGACTGTTTTCCCACCTTCCTCTGAGGCTTCTAAGGACAGCTCTGTTTCACAGACAAACTTCATCTTTCTTTGGCCAACAGGTTTTACATGGCTTGATAAAATACAGTGAGCGCTCGCACTCACATCGAGATGGCTAAATTGCTGCTTGACAAACTGCGTCTTCTTGTTGAACGCAGCTAGCATAACCACAGCTGTAACAGCAGTTTTCTGTTGTCCATTTAAATCAACCACTAATCTGGTTCTTTCCATTCTTATGTTCCCTCTCCCAAATATAAACATCGAAAATCATCATATAAATACTCTTCAACACATACAACTCGAGTATCATGAAGTTTGCTTGCTACATGTACAGTAGGCCATTACGCTATGTTTCCTCTCACAAATATAAACATCGAAAATCATCATACTCTTCAAACATAAGTTTGCTTGCTATATGTACAGTATAGGCCATTAGGATAGACAACGTCTAGCCTATTGAGGTATCGTGTCTCACTGTTTTTCAATGTACTGGACAGCATTTTGGTTGGTTAACTGTTGGTTTTAATTGTGCTCTATTCATAAACTTCATTTGATTTGATTTAGAGGCTTGTTACTTACAACTGAATATGTTTTAGAAAAATTTGACTCACGGTACATGAATGCTGGGGAACTTCCTAAGGTCACTCTCTGTCATTCTCTAGAATATTAAAATTAAACATACGCGTGAGCAATGCAACACACACGTCACTCAGGAAATAAACACCACTCTTTCGCCATGGATCAAATAGAGTTTGAAATTGTCTTATATTTATAAAGCATTCTCTAAGGGTTACGTGTTTTAACAATTAATCTGGTTTCATTGTGGTTGTGAACACAACATTGGAGAATGTTTAAGCAATATACTTTGACCCTGCTCTCTCTCTCTCTCTCTCTCTCTCTCTCTCTCTCTCTCTCTCTCTCTCTCTCTCTCTCTCTCTCTCTCTCTCTCTCTTTCTCTCTCTCTCTCTCAATTTTCAAATAGCTTTATTGACATGAAACACTGCATAGTACTTATTATCAAAGCATTGGAAAAAAATAATTACAAAAATAAAAATAGGATAAACAGCTGAAATAACAGTAGTAACAACCATACATGTCAGTACATGACACATCAAATAGCAGAAGTTAAACATGACAACTGGAATAATAATAGTAATAACTACATATGTGATTTTACAACGTAAAATTGCACAAGTTAAACACGACACCGTACTGCTGCTCTACTGGGTGTCCCTAAGGTTGTGACAGGTATATAAAATTTTTGCAGCCAGAGTTCTACATTCATTTTTTTCCCCTAATAGGTACTGCATTTTTATTTAGTCTTTTAGGTTTTCAAATTCGTTTAATTTGTTTTTGAATTTGTCAAATAAAAGTTCCCGTTCGTTTTTAAACCTATCACAGAATAGGAGGAAGTGGGTCTCAGTCTCAATTTGTCCACTGGGGCACTGCTGACACACTCTATCCTCCCTCGGTAGCCAGGTTTGTCTGTGCCGACCAGTTTCAATAGCCAGGTTGTGTTCACTGAGTCTGTACATATTCAATGTTTTCCTCAGTTTCTGATCTGGAACATTAGTCAGATAACCTGCAAGTTTGTAAGTTCTATTTAGGGCCGAATAGCATTGAAGTTTGCTTTGATTTTGTGTGATGTTTTCCCAGTAATCAATATAATTGTCTTTTTGTTTTTGCATTATTTGATTTGGCCAGATTGTTTGAGGGTTATCCTGAGGAGTTGCAGAATAGAGCTGGGTACTGAGGTTCTGGACTAATTGGCAAAGAGGACTTTTCATTGTATCAATTTGATGGCAATGAAAGGCTCTGTGATGGTATGAGTGGGGATGACTGGAGTTAAGGTGATTATAAAATTTGATGGTTCGTTTTTGAATATTAATTATTAGAGGGAATTGTCCAAGTTCCGCTCTGCACGCATTATTTGGGGTTTTCCTATTTACTTTCAGAATAGATTTACAAATTTCTAGATGTAGCGTTTCAATTGGATGTTTATCCCATTTGGAGAAATCCTGATTTACAAGAGGACCCCATACCTCACTACCATATAGGGCAATTGGCTCAATGATAGATTTAAGTATTCTAAGCCAGATTCTAATTGGAATATTTAATTTAATGTTTCTTTTTATCATATAAAAAGCCCTTCTTGCCTTTTCTTTTAGGTCATTCACAGCCAAATTGAAATTACCTGTGGAGCTAATTTTTAATCCTAGATAGGTGTATGAGTGTGTGCTTTCAATATTAGTTGAGCCCAATACAAATCTGTATCTATTTAACTGACATCTGGATCTTTTTTGGAATATCATGGTTTTGGTCTTTTTAAGATTCTCTTAAAGACTTTAGGCTCTCTCTCTCTCTCTCTCTCTCTCTCTCTCTCTCTCTCTCTCTCTCTCTCTCTCTCTCTCTCTCTCTCTCCCTCTCCCTCTCTCTCTCTCTCTCTCTCTGTCTCTCTCTCTCTCTGTCTCTCTCATACACACACACACACTCGTGGCAACACACTCACCAGGAACCTGGCTCCATTTATGCTGCCTTTCATCACCGCCTTATCGCAACCGGACAACTTCAGCTGAATGGGGTGGAGGTCAAAGGTCAGCATGTTAGGATCACTTTTATCACTTTATATTTTAAGAGTTATAGTTCATTCTCAGCGGTTAAGGCCATAGGTCAACGTGTAAGGGCACACAGTTAGTCGTGGTTTCAAAAGCAAAGCCATAAAAGCATCCGGCTCCCTTCAGACTGAGAACACGTGTTATTGTTGTTGTTGTTGTTGTTGTTGTTGTTGTTGCTAAGATATGGCTGTGCAGACTCCTACGTGGCTAGGTATAATATAGCTGACCTATGGCATACATACACCGGTATTACCATATCCTCCTCTATGCATTACACTAAGAAGACGTTGTTGCTATGATACTGTGGTGCAGTGTCAGGGTGGTTAGTTTAGTATAAGTGCTGTGGGGACACAATGCAGACACGAGAAGTCAACCCAGTTCCTGTGTACTGACAATGGATATATTCATAGACATCTTCTCTACGTATACGTTTCTGTTCTGTTCTTATTCATTTATTGTATTTGTCCTCTATTCAACCAGGCGAGTCCCGTTAAGATAAAGATCTCTTTTACAAATGTTAGCCAATTCACAATTATACATTATTATTTCTAAAGTACATGTTGGAATTTCAGCGGTCTATGTTTGTTACAATACTCATAATCTTTCAAACAAAAGGCTCTAGTATAATTAAACACATGATGAAATGTAAAAAAGTAATGTGTATATACATTTAGAAAGGCGTTGTCAAATTATAATTCTTTACATAATTACCTTTTTCATGTAGTCTGCTAAAGCGCAAGTGTCCCAGCCCAACACCTCGGCCTTGGGCGGTAATCCCTCAAAACTCATAGCTTTACCAACGTCGATATCATACGTTATCGAAAACAACTCAAGACGCTTCTCGCAGGTATCACTTAGCTGCAGTCCTCAATCCTGTATCTGGTTCAAGACTTTAAACAGGCTTTTCTAAAAAGTGTGGTCTTCTTTTTTAAGCTGCCTCTTTTTCCTCTCTCTCTCCCCCTCTCTTTTTTTTTCTCTCTGTCTGCCTGTTTGTCTGTCTGTCTGTCTGTCTGTCTGTCTCCTGCTCTCTCTCTCTCTTCCTCTCTCTCGTTCTCTATCACTCTCTCTGTCTCTCTTTCTCACTTCTTTCTCTCGCTCGTGTTCTTTTTCTGACTGCCTCCTCTTCCCCTTTCTCTCTCTCTCTCTCTCTCTCTCTCTCTCTCTCTCTCTCTCTCTCAGCTCTCTGAAAATACAGTAAGTGTAAAATTAGGCACAGGGGCCGTTTCTCACTCTGTCCTTTCCTGTAGAAAACTGAACGAAGAGGAAGTTGTAGAGTGTCACAGGCTACAGACGTAGAGCAAGAGCGATGTATATGAGTCAGAAGGCATTTAAAAGGTAGTGTTTTTATTTATGTTGTTAAAGGGGCCATATTATGCTAATTTTCAAACTGCCTGGATCTGTAGCGCCTCTATTCACCCTCTGTCTGAAATGCTCCGTTTTAGCTCCTGTTTCCTTAACGTAGATAAGTTACGTAAGAAAATGCAGAACTACAAACGAGGCGTTTTAGGCAGTTCAGGAGCAGTGTTTTCTGTGAGAGAGTAGCTCCCTTAGGCGTGGACTATGGGCTTTGTAACTTTTCAGACCTTTACATGCACAAAAAGCTATATAACATACCAAAGAAAGGAAAGGGAAAAACCCAAAAAGCATAATAGATATCACTCATGCCTATATATATCCCCTTTAATAGATATCACTCATGCCTATATAGACGGCTATGGTCGGTTGTACATAATATGGGGCTAACCTCATCTGTCATCTCCATCGGATCTGTAGAGTTGGTTAGATGTGAAACTATCACAGCTATATTTTCTTGGCTATTGTTATCACTGGCATTGTGTGTCAACTTCTTTTTTTTTTCTTTTGTCACATTGGGTTCCTTGGCCTTGTGATGAGAGTAGAGATGGCTGCACAATAGATACAGGAAGAGTTGAAGGTTGCAGTTCTTCAAAGAAACGGCCGCCTGTTTCATGTCATGTGTATTTTCTCCGGGCTCAGTAATGGTGTAACATTGGGCCAGAACCGCAGACAAAGTCCACAGACGTTAGAACTCAGATGACCTCTCACTGTCCAACGATACCAGCTAAGTCCATTCTGCTTCCCCTTCACAGTTCTTCCCCTTTTTCTTGTCTCTTTCGCTTTCCTTCAATCAATCACACACGCAGACACACACAAACACACACACACACACACACACTCATACACACACATGCAAACACACACACACAAACAAACACACACGCATACACACGCATGCAGACACACACACATACACTCACACAAACTCAAACATGCAAATACACACACACACACAGACACTCACACACAGTCCTTTGACAGCCATGCGGCAGACTTCTGTAACCGCTAATGTTATGTAAGCTGATATGTCGTAGTCAGAGGGCAGTTGAGGCACAATGAAATAGAACCGAAGCCTGTGTGGGTCTGTTTGACTGTGTTTGCGTGTGCGTGTGTGTGTGTGTGTGTGTCTTTGTCCTTGTGTGTGTGTGTGTGGGGGGGGGGGGGGGTCTGCACTGCTGGGTGTCTGGAATGTCACACCAAGGTGAGAGAGGAGGGCACAGGCCTGGTGTGTGTGTGTGTGTGTGTGTGTTTGTGTGTGTGTGTGTGTGTGTGTGTGTGTGTCTGTGTGTGTGTGGTGGGGCTAATATTGGAGGCGGACTAGTTCACAGTATGGGGTGGCAGGGTGACCAGTTTGGTCCCGTCTGGGTGGGTACTGAAGAGGAGGAGGAGGAAGAGGAGGGGGGTGGAGGAGATGGAAGAGGGGGAGGAGCCTGGGGTCATCTCAGGATTAGTAAACAAAGCCTTCATTCAGGACTGTTTTGATACTGCTACTGTTTAACAAAGCTAGTGTTGGCAGGTTATGTTCTAATGCTGATTGTAGCTCAATAACAATACGTTGCTTTAGCCAATCTTTTCAATCACAATTTTTCTGGTTATTTAGTTGCATTGTGTATTAATTGCCTTAATAAAGTCCCAGGTTGCAGGTTAAGATCACAGTATAACACTGCCAGCAGGTTATGATCACAGTATAAGTCAGGGTAGCAGGTTATGACCACAGTATAAGTCAGAGTAACAGGTTATGATCACAGTTTAAGACAGGATAGCAGGTTATGATCATAGGATAAGTCAGGGTATAGCAAGTTTTGATCACAGTATAAGACAGGGTATTGCAGGTTATGATCACAGTATAAGACATGGTATTGTGGGTTATGATCACAGTTTAAGACAGGATAGCAGACAAGGCAGGACATTGTTATCACAGTATAAGTCAGAAGGTTGTGATCACAGTATAAGTCAGCAGGTTGTGATCACAGTATAAGTCAGCAGGTTGAGATCACAGAGTAACACAGAGCAGCAGACAGGGCAGGAGGTTGTGGCCACTGCAACAGGCCGATCTGAAAGGTGGTGGGTGGGACCAGGCTGATCTGAGAGGTGGTGGGTGGGACCAGGCCAATCTGTGAGGTGGTGGGTGGGACCAGGCCAATCTGTGAGGTGGTGGGTGGGACCAGGCCAATCTGTGAGGTGGTGGGTGGGACCAGGCCAATCTGAGAGGTGGTGGGTGGGACCAGGCCAATCTGTGAGGTGGTGGGTGGGACCAGGCCGATCTGAGAGGTGAGGGGTGGGACCAGGCAGGACCACCCCTGGGGCTCAGTATTCATGATGCCTCAGCAGGTAAGCACGGGAAACATGGAGCTTCCTTAAAGACAAATGGAGCTGGGAGGAGAGATGACGAAGAGCGAGGGAGAGAGGAGGGAGCGATGGAGGGAGCCAGGGAGCGAGAGAGAGACAAAGAGAGAGAAGGAGAGAGAGAGTAGCTTGAGAAACTATTAGCATGTGTGACTTCAGTATGTCATTTGTAATGTGTGACAATATTACACTATAAAGGTGCAACAAGGTTTTCTGGGGTACCCATACCACTTTAATCATCCTTCCTTTGCTCATCACGACACACGTACGTTACGTTTTATGGGTGTTTCATTCATACAAACGCAACAAAGCAACGGCCCGAGACGCCAGTGATCGTATCCATGGTTACCGTTCGTCCCAAGCTCTTCCGCCTTGTCCCACCACAGATAGACTACACCTGCCATGACCCGGGACCAACTCTGTCGATATCAACCCCACCGCCAACTCACACAACCAACCCACACATTCTGGAAGAATACGGAGCTATGACGGAGACGTGTCCCGACTCGTCCCAGGGACAAACTGACAGGTCTAACCTTCACATCAGTGTGTTCGATCAGCCTGCCTATGCCGTCCCTCCCCCATCCCTCCCCCGCTCCCCCGGTCCCCCGGTCCCCCGGTCAGGGTAGACCCCCCTGCCTTGTCCCTGGGGCACAGCGGAGGAACCCCCGATGGAGGTAATATCCATCCCATCACTCATTCCCCGGGGATGGCAGCGGGTTTATGGCACATCCAGCGGAGAGGAAGATTTTTTTCGTGGAGACAGCCCAGGGGGGGGGTTTAGAAAGACAGAAGGAGAGTGATCTATAGGAAGAGAGATAAGCAACAGGAATGTCATTCACAAGAAAGAAAGTATAGCATTTCCATAATCTGACAACATTGTTTGCATATCTTTGTTTTTAGTTTTGTTTTAATGACATTGTTATGATCCAGGCAAGGGCTCATTTGTAAGAGAGGGAACTAAATGAGACACACCGTGTTTAAATAAAGAATAAATAAGAACACAAAAAAAATTTCTATGTTATGGACAAAATTAACCTTGTCTAGTTCCTATTGAACACTTTTTTTGTTTGTTTTTGCTGCCAGCTGCAGTGACATACATGTGACTGTGAGAGGCTATCACACAAAGGAGAGTTATTCTACCAATGTCATTACTAGTTTGCTTCCCATTTGCAGGTGATTAATGATGCACACTTTCCAGTAAGACAGGTCTACATCAATATGTGCCCATATGGATACCAGAGGTTACGCCTGTACACGACCGCGTGTGATTGCCTGCTATTCAGAATCTAAAGCGATTATTAAACAAATATGTGCACCATGCGCATGAGTACGAAAACAGTAATGCCTATGTTTCATTGTTGACCAAACTCAGCAATAAAATGAAATAATTACCCTAATAGTGTAGGAGTGGGTAGATTGAGAACTGACTTTTTTTGGTCTAGATTTAGACCGGGCCGAACCGAGTTGGGCTGTGCCAACCGGAGCAATGATTTTGTAGACGAAGCTCGGGCAGCTCGGGCAGATCGGGCTCATTGTATGGTGAGAGGGGCAAAGTGAACATTACAAAACCAGGAAAGGTTGACGCTAGACTGATGTGTGTATGGTGAGAGGCGCAAAGTGAACATTTCAAAACCAGGAAAAGGTACGGCTAGACTGATGTGTTTCACTGTCTGGGGCGGAGCCTTGTCGATGACGGGTCATTAAAGCGATCGTGTATTGTAATTGGTTGAACCTTCTCTGATGGAGGCAATAAGTGGGCTAGTTAACTTATTTTAACATTTTGTTGGCGCTCTCTTAAATGACATAAATGTGAGGCAGGCCAGGCAGGTTTGTATAATAATACGTTAACCGTTACATTGTTTGTCAATAGACCACTTTGATTTATTGTCATTTATATTTCACCTTCTCAAGTGTAACAAAAAAAAACAACAGGAGAGACATCTCGTTAAATCACCTATCAAATGCCCCAGTGCGCCCCGGAAGTGTAACCAATAGTGAAATTGACATCAAAGGGCTTTTGGATCAATGCTCGTTCTGCGCTGAGTTACAATAAAGAACATGTGACATGTCATCCTTCTAATCCAAATTTTTTCTGTCTATTTACATTCCTTATCACTATAATAGTATTTAAAATGTAGCCTGTTTATAAAGCCTACTGTATCAATATAGACATTGGCTTACTTACCATGCCCCCCCCCCCCCCCCACCTCCCATAACCCTTAATCCTGACCCTACAACACCCACCCCTAAAAAAAGGCATTTATTATGATTTATATTTTATTTGATATAATCTCAAATTGGTACATAAATATTTAATAAAATGGACATTTATACAACAAGAACAAATGGCAGGTAAATTAAAAAGTGCATGACATAGTCTTACGATGACGTCATCTGTGTTAACAGCAAGGCCTTGTTATAGGTCTGTTACAGGTCAGCAGGTCAGCGGGGGCAAATTAAATGAAGGCTAATCAGGGTGTACAAGTGGCGACACCAAATATAATAGAACAACTTCAGCATTATTTTGGATATGCTTTGTTCACCCCAGTTTAGCCTACATTGTATTTTGTCATCCCTATTTTGGTCCGCGGTATCTGCGTCTGTAGGCGTGTCCATGTCCATTGACACCCTCTCTTTTCGCACACACGTGCTTGACAACAGCCACTGAGCAATCGTCGCACTTCACTGAGCAGCACCAGTGGAATTTACAGTTACAGCTGCTGACCACGTCTGTGCGTATCTCTTCCACTCGCAGGCCGCACTCGTGGCACAGTCTGCGGCAGCTGCGTCTCTCCCACTGGTTCAAACTGTCTCCGTGCTGCAAACACTCGCGACCCTCGGTGCCATGGAAACCCAGGCTGTGGTTCTTGGCGCAGTAGTCCGGAGAATCTTCCAGATAGATCAGCTCTGTGTGAGCCGTGTTGCTGAACGCGTGCGTGATGGCACCGCGGTGGTCGGCGCTGTTCGCTGCCTTCATCCGCCTCTTGTCCATCTCCAGTTTCTGCGCCTGGTCGTGTTTCTCTTTTAGGTAGTTGCCGACGTCGCGGAAGTCAGACAGCTGAGTCCAGCACGTTTGGATGCTGCAGCTCTCCGACATGCCGTGGCATCTGCAGATGTGCTTCATGGTCGCTTTCACGGCCTGGGTAGAAAACAACATGACAACATTCATACGTTTTGGTTTAGTTCTTCCCATTGAATAGATTCAATGGAAACACAAATAACGAAAAGATTATTTTTGTGTGAATAATTTGGACTTGAATAATATATGTATATATTGCTGTAATGTTTGCTACTAAAATAGAAATGGATTATGTGGAATGAGCACAAATATGTCACAACCAAAACCGATCAATGTAAAAAAAATATTGACCTACCTGTCGTCCCGCCTCGTTGTTATGCAAGTTTACGGCAGCTCGAGAATCCTGCCCGGTCTCCAGGGCATCCACATACTGTTTCGAGATGCTTTCCCCAAAGTCCACGTTGTCACTGCAACCGCCCCAGAACCAGCCTCGCCCACCTGAAAGAACACGTTGAGAATGACTTAAAATAACAATCTTTTTTTTAAAAAACAATTACAATATTAGTAATTAAAATAACAATAAAAAGTATACTTAGGTTGCCGCGCACATTTATTAGCCGTTTTGAAATCGCAAGTGCAGTTGGCACTATAGGGTGAATAAGGCTCATTCCATAGGCTAGTATCCTAGGTTTCCTAGGGCTTTTTCGTCATTAATTTGTCAAACATTTAATTTTACTTCGAAAATGTCCAGCTAATTACCTTGCTCACCCACTATGCAGCATGCCTACCATTTTTTCCGTTCTTCGAGAGATCACATCCACAGTTGTCAAGGTCACCGAGACTGCAGTTTCTGGTCAGAGTGTACATGACACCTGCTGTGCTGATGGCGTGAACAAAAGACGTTTCTCTTGTTGCTAAGGAGACAAATAATCATATACTGCTTTAACACTCTTTATTCGCGCATCTCTTTTACGCACGTTATACCATGGTTACGCAGTGAGTATTGACGACGAATTGCAGTCTTATTACATGTACTCGTTTTCAAATAAAAATATTCTTATTTTTATGTTTTTGTAAACAGTAGCCCTACCACTTCGCAGTCCTTTGAGTTGGAGCGCGCTCTCGGGGCAGTTCCATCGGTCCCACGCGAACTGGTGTCTACATTCCTCTATGCCACTCCTTGCGCCTGCTTGAACGCTGCTGGCATATGTGATGTACGCCTGATGAGAATCAAAAACCGTTACAGTCAAAATCATCGGTGATTGATCAGTGGAAAGCAAAACAGTATATATCAACTTTTATGTCTCTTACTCCTCCATGCAGGTGACCATGTAGCCTTTTTATTATGATGCAAACTCAAATAGTGAAAGTGTACCGGTTCAGAGGTATTTTTAAACGAAGAAAAACATAAGTTTATATTTTAGTAATTTTTATCATACCTTAGGTCCAGTCATAAGAAAATTGTTCACGGCCCTGAAGAAGAAAATAGAGCAATGCATAATATTTTTTTTTGTTTCACATACAACGTATATTATTTGCCAAGTTCCAGAACTGATTCTTACCAAGCATATCCGGGATGAGTTTCGTAGTTAATTAAAAGTGCCAACAACGAAATAAAAGAAACAACCATTGTGAGCTCACTTCTAACCGCAAGAAGATATAGCGGGCATGTAGCGACAGGCCGAATGAAGAACAAGTGGTGCCCTTTATTCGATTGAAGGACAAGAAGGTCTCTCAAGAAGGTCTCTTGTCCTTTGTTTTCAAAATTCGAAAGACGCTGATTGGGTCATCACTTGAGGAAACGCCTATGCGCACTTCAAAGGTGATGTGCGTCGGTCCTCAGGCGTCGGGACACCATCACCACGACCAATGACTTAGTCCAGGTTGCCTGCTGAGACATTGTAAGCGAGACCCCAAACCAATATACAAACCGATGGAATCTAAACTTCAAAGCACCAAATGTATTTATAAAGTATATGTTTTACTGTTTTTAAATAAATAAATAAAAAAATAAAAAAATAATACAACTAACGATATGATAAAGGTTAATTGAAAATGCCATTTTCAATACAAATACAGATTTAGTAGTAAAGTTTATTGTAAAATTCATAATTTTCATATAGACTATGACACAATGCAAACCAAACTAGCATTTACAGTGTAAAACAAACACTAAACGTGTGAAAAAAAATATAGACTATTATAAACAACTGTGTGCCCATGAACACACTAATTGATTATATATTTAAAGTGCGTTAGACAAAGGACAAAGGTGCACTTATTTGAAGGGTCTAGTAGGACCTATTTATACCCACATGGAAAGAATCAGGCATCTCGATAAAAACACTCCTGATTCAGGAAAAAAAACATGAGATATTCACATTGAATAAATAAAATAAAAAATAAGTCTGACAATCAGTTCTTGCGCGCCCGGTGCTTTCGCATAGATTTGAGGTGCGGCTTGCGTTCTCTCTCTCTGCGTGCACAAAAGTATCTTGTTACCTCCTGTGTACACTTGTCGCATTTCACCGTGCAGCACCAGTGAAATTTACAGTTACAGCTGCTAACGACCTCAACGCGTCGTTTCTCCACGCGCAGGCCGCACTCATGGCACAATCTGCGACAGCTGCGCTTTTCCCACTGAGATAGATTCTTTCCCTCATGCACGCACTCGCGGCCCTCGGTGCCACGGTAACCCAGGCTGTGGTTCCTCGCGCAGTAGTCAGGAGAGTCCTCCAGGTAAATAAGCTCTGTGTTCGCGATGCTTCTGAACTTCTCCGTGATGGCACCTCTGTTGTCTGCACTGTTTCCTGCCCTCATCCGCCTCTTGTCCATCTCCAGTTTCTGCGCCTGGTCATACTTCAGCTTGAGATAGTTGCCGATGTCGCGGAAGTTGGATAGCTGCATCCAGCAGGTTTGGATACTACAGCTCCCTGACACCCCATGACACTTGCAAGCCTTTTTCATGGTGGCCTTAATTGCCTGTCAATAATATAAAACGTGATTTTTTTATATTGTATGCTTCAAACAAATATCCTCTAAAATCAATATTCATACACACTTCAGTCATCATGCATGTATGATGACCATTGTGTAATATGCATTACCTTTCTGCCTGCCTGGTTGTTGTGGAGGTTCACAGCTGCTCGTGAATCGTGCCCGTTCTCCAGCGCGTCAACAAATTGCTTAGAGATTTGTTCTCCAAATTCCACATTATCACTGCAACCGCCCCAGATCCATCCTTGACCACCTACAAAATTCCGACAAAAATACGGCTTTATTTAAAGTGACTATATTTAATTTATATTCTAATATTATGTGTTTTCTACATGACTTATTTGCCTTCATTAGCCTACACCAGCACTGAAAATGTTGCAGTGAAGTTGTTACTCAAAGTACCCATTTGGCCGATCTTGGAGTCGTCGCAACCACAGTTATCGAAGTCTCCCATGCTGCAGTTTTTAGTCAGTGTATACATCACTCCCGCGGCGCCGATGGCATGCACGAACGACGTCTCTCTTGTGGCTACAATTCAATAAATATTGACATAATCACCAAAACAAATAAAGACTTTTCAAATGTTCAACGAATGAGAAGACATAGGCCTATTCTTATGACAGTGCGTAATTGCTGCGACATTATCCAATTCTTCAGCGGTTATGCATAAAGCACAGCATCTCTAAATAAATTAAAATGTGAATCACGATTATTGTTTATAATTAGGCCTACATCTTTCTTTCTCACCACTGCGCAAGCCGTTGTGTGTGGATAACTGGAGGGCGCTCTCGGGGCAGTTCCACCTGTCCAACGCGAACTGATGTTTACATTCTTGTATTCCACTCTGCGCGCCTATCTGCACGCTGCTGGCGTACGTCAGAAAAGCCTACAAAGCAAGAGAGAAAGAGAGCGTTATCCATTGTTACTGCTCAGCCTTTCTTTACAAGTAATATAATGAAACAAATTAATAATTTATATTTTAGTATGTTTAATATGGTTTTACCTTTGGTCCAGTCATTAGGAAATTATTCACCGACCTAAACGGAGAAAATACAAGCAGATTTATATTATAATTAAGACATTAAGTCAGGGTTCGTTCATTCAAATCCATAGGCCTGTTTGTTGTAATAAATTAAAGACAAAATATGCCGATGACAAACTTGGGTTGTACCAGGTATAGGTGGGTAGAATGTGACAGCAAAAAGTCAGAATCAACGATGATAACATTCTGTAAGGTCCCATGTTGTCTTATATTACGTGTCCCAGTATGGGTCCTCTCTGAATCCCAAAACGGGGGTATCCTTGTAGTATCCAAAGTGAAATGCGAGAGTGTAACTAGAGCAACTGAGTTTTGGCCTAAACAGTTTGGATATTTATGCGGTCTTCCTCTCTGATTGACAGGTTTCCTCTCTTGGTAGCATTTCGCTGTGAAAATGCACCAACGAGGTCGTTAAGTGTCGTATTCTATGGACGAATAGGAGACGTTGCGGTGAATAACTGCACTTCAAAGCCGAGACGCAGACATAGCTAAATAGCCCCCTCATTCATTCATTGACGTTTCCCAGGCCTTATTCATTATGTGTTTCCCATGCAGTATCTGGTCCACGTTAAAATGTTTGTTTCCCCCACTTTGTAATGTGGTTTAATAAATAATATAGGCCTATGCCTACATTAGACATTCATTACAATCATGATTTGAGTCCAGTCTGGGCAAATAATGGGACTTAGATCACAGATCACACATCAGACTACACATCCCAAATGACAGTTTGCATGCGAGTGTCTAATACAAATGTTCGGTCGTGATTAACATATAACAGGACACCCAATTATAATAATGTCTGACCAAATCCCATGCTTGAGAGCGTGTATAGCAGTTAATTGTTTCTGTACACATTATGAAACCAGCAGGACAGAGGGGATCAGACATCATTACAGAAGAACATTCAGCATCTTTGTAAGATATCTGACCACCGCGTGCATCCTCGATTGGCTCTCGGTGACTTGGCCATGGAGCCAGGTCGGAGCTGTGTTACTTGGGGAAATAACACCAGTCTCCCATGGGGCGAACATGGTGACTACAAAGCCATAAAGCCATTCAGCAGCTCGGATGAAGAGTCATGTAAATTCAGCCTCACACACAGGTGACGCTGGCACCCCCGTGATAATAGGATAATAGACGATTCCCTGGGAAAAGAACTTGGTGCGAAAATAGTCTGGAATTTACAAGCACGGGGTAAATGAAAACAGAAAAATATAAACAAATGAGATAATACTACAGTAATTCATTTAAAAAGGACATGTATATCTAACAAAAGTGCCTTGATTTCTTTTTTGGTTAGTTCAACTGAAATGGATAAAGTGACAGCCAGTTTTTTTAATCAGTTATTGATTAATATGGAAAAATTGTACGGAATAGGCTTGACAACACCCAATCTACCCGACACATCTCATAAAAAATCATGTGATTTACAACGACCCGGTCTCTTGTCACCATTTAGAGTTTGTTTTAAATTGTATTAATTAAAATCACCACTGATTTGATATGAGAGAGGTCAGCTCTACAAGCTTATGTATTTGATCTGAACGAGTTTCAAATCAAATCTACATATATTCTAAATCCCTAAATCACTCAAAATCCCTTAAAACGTAATTTTACTCTGTGCAAAGACAATAGGCCGAGTCATTGGGAAAGCCTCGTTAAACAAAGGACAAGAGCAAAGGTGAGGATAATCCCAACTAATTAGATATCTTCCTCGTTCATTTTATGACGAGACTGAAACCAATTCCCAACACCTTCTCGGGAAAATAATAAAGGGCGATTAAACCATACTTGATGATTCCCAATCTCTGAATGCACGTCTGCATGTGCTTTAACGACCTACTGCTGTTTTAGCAGTTAATAACCTGTAAACAATCGGGTACAAATTGCTCCTTTTTACGCAACTCTATGAGTCAATAACATCGAAACTTGGATGAGCCAATCACTCAGAGATCAATTCATAAAAACACTTGTAAGTCTTATCATAGAGCCTAACCTGATACCAACTCAAAAGAAATATAGGCTACACTGTAACCCATATTTTCAGTTCTTCGTTTAGCCTCTATATCTAACTTTGACTTTAATCTCTCCTTGCTTAATTGTGACAATCAAATGTATAAAGCGCATGATCGATAAAAAAACTAAAAACTATTAACTGAAAAACCTATTTCCAAAATGCCAACTTGCAATCTTATGTGTATTTGCTCACCCCAATCGCCCGGGACGTTAAAACTAGGTGGGTGTAAAAAACAACAACTTCAGAGCCCAGACATGAAAGCGACCTTGCATGTTTAAAACAACACAAACTAGAAGATGTGTTAATTCAATTTATCTAACAAGACGTTTTAAGACACATTATGGTCTTGAATGTGCGTTGATGGGAGATTTGCGGCAGCAAAACCCGAGATAAGCGTCCTAATAAAGCTCGTGGAGGTGACATGCTTGACAGCTTCAGGAAAAGGTGACAGGATTGGTGACGCCAGAAGCGAGCTGTGTGGGTGTTAAATCAGCTTGACTAAGCTTTGAGACCCCTAGCAAGTGTTAAAATAAATACTATAATGACACATTGACAATGATGCTACTTAGACATCAAGATTTCTGGTTTTGGCAAACTTGATGCATAGCCTTCGATACCTTCAAAATGTTTTTTGTTGAATAGGTTCCTCTTGACTTTGGCATTCTTATCATGTGTCCATGTATGTAGATTCTCGCTTTAATTGTATGCTTACTGTACCTCCTTAAAGCGGTGGGTATTTATTTCAGACAGATTGAGTCTGTGCCTCCATCTACTGGTGAGGATATGTATAACACCTCACCAATTTCGATACTTCTAACTGGCTATAGGTTCCTTGTGGATTAAAATGTATTTAAAATATCACCTATTCTAAATGTGTGAAAAACAACAACAATACATATAGCTTGTATTCCACTCCACTTTTTGAAATCTTTATTTCATCAAGAAAAAGTAAAAATTTGATTATGAAAACATCCCACTGATTAATACAACAATGTCTGATTGTACCCCCCACCCCAAACCCATGGAATTCATGTTCCAGCCCCCACCCCTCCTAGCCTGGATGGTTGTCTGTCTCTGTAGGCCAGACCGCTACCACCGCCACCTAGTTTGGCAAAACGACATGTTGGCATTAGATAAGATCCTGGCTTGTCAAATTTACCCAAAGACAATTGTGCTCTACAATTACAAAGGATCGTGTTTGTAACCATGACGATGACACTAGAAGACATCTTTTTGGGCCGGCGGTGAAACGTGACTCTCAGCAGAGACAGACTGAATCCCAGGCTGCTCATCCCTCCCTCCCAGTGATAGAGAGACTCTGAGATGGAGTAAGAGTCAAAAGACCCATGTAGTCTCTACAAAGATCCAACGAATCCCTACAGGTACCCATAGTCCATGGAAACCCTACAGGAACCCATAGAGTCTCTACCAAGACTTATACGAGTCACTGCAGGAACCCTTAGTCTCTATCAAGACTTATACAAGTCACTACAGGAACCCATAGAGTCTCTACCAAGATGTATAAGAGTCACTACAGGGATCCTTAGAGTCTAAGACTTATGAGTCACTACAGGGATCCTTAGAGTCTAAGACATATACGAGTCACTAGAGGAACCCTTAGAGTCTAAGACTTATAAGAGTCACTAGAGGAACCCATAGAGTCTCTACCAAGACTTATAAGAGTCTTTAAAGACTCTTCCCTTATAGCCCCTATAGCACCCTTTTTATTATTTTTTAAAGAGAACAGAAAATGAGGGATATTTTAATACTGTGACAATCAAAACAAAGTGCTTTTTGCTGCATCGCCTCTGCGGCCATCTTTGCGGCGTCGTCCGTCCCACGTCATGGTGTGGCGTCGCCTTTCCTCTCTTGTTCAATGGCTGCAAGGGAAGGAGAGACAGCGGTTTGTTAATCATTGATTCGGTATTGGATTGACTGTTTCAGAGAGAGCAAAAGTGTGTGTGAGAGAGAGAGAGAGATTGAGTGATTCTTTGTGTGTGTGTGTGTGTGTGTGTGTGTGTGATCCGAGGGAAAATACTTGTCGAGTGTGTAACCGTCAGAGACAGGGCCAGTAAAACCCCATTGTAACACGCTGTACCTCTAGCCTTCCCTGATATGAGTCCCTACCATCAACATGTAACCATGCATCAATTGTATCGTTCACAATCTTATTAAGGTAATAATAATAATAGTACATTTCATTCCAAAGCGCTTTTCAAAACACCCACCTGGGAAATTGATAAAATGCAGAACTAAATGAAAACAAAAATGAACTTTTTCGGTAGTGGATTTTGCTTGACCTGACACTGTACATTTTCCCATAAAAGGAGAGGCTAAACGAAGGTACATTCAGCACAACATCCTGAGCCACTTCATATGAATAGCATGTCCTCCCTCCTCCCCTCTACAGACTGAATGCAGGCGTAGGGCTGGGATAGCAGTGAGCCGGTCTACAGGGCTTTTGGTGCAGAGCGCTGCATGTACACTCAGGGCTACACTGCAGACACGAGGCTGCTGCTGAGAGCAGTGGGGCTGAGAGGCAGCTGCTGCTGAGAGCAAACAACTGCAGTGGATTGGGCAAAACGCGAGAGATAGAGGCGTGGGGAGCGAAGGAGAAGGGGGGGACGGGGGGGGGGGGGGGGGTCAAATGTGAGAGGGTGAAAAGCAAGTGAGAAAGGGATCAGCCGAAAGAGAGAGAGAGAGGAGAGCAAAGAGATCGAGTAGGTTGATGCATACATAAGAAGAGCTTTTAACATATCTCCAAAGCCTTTTTTTGTTAATAACACACACACGTACACACACACACACACACACACACACACACACACACACACACACACACACACACACACACACACACACACACACACACACACACACACACATAAATACTACATACTGCCTAGTCAATATCTACTGTATATTGCATGTCTAAAACTAATCCCGTCTATTTTTGTTTCCACAATCATTCATTGAAACTTTTCAATAGGCCAGACTACAGCCTCACAAGACTGGGAAACATCATATTCTCTTTCCTGCCAAACAGGAATAAACTCAACACAGACTTGTCTTTTGTCATATCTTAACTACTAATATTGTCATAATGGTGATAACGGATTAGTTTTAACTGACTTCCATTCGTTTGTAATCATCACCTATAAGCTTCAGGTATTGATTCGCTGTCATCCACCCGGTTACATAACAGCCAATCAAAAGGTGACAAGTGACAGTTTGAGGCATTGCAATATGGGTCTTGATACCAAAGTGATAGGAATTGCATCATTGACTGTGAACCTTCATCTGTTAACAACTGTCATGGTCTCCCATAAAATGAAAGTAGGAGTCCTGCAACTTTTGGCATACTCATAGAATAAACATACGACATGTTTTTGGCATGTCATTTGACGTCAGATTGAGTTCATTTAACATATTTACGTTGTAATAAAGGGACTCCAAGCATAGTAATATACCCACATGTAAACACACACACACACACACACTTGGTACCAGGGCACACTCACTCTCTTTGGTGGGCAGAGGGTTCTTTTCTTTTGTCTCTGTCTTCTTCAACTTGGTCTTGTCGAACTTGGCGATCTCTGCCATGTCGGGTTTGTCAGACATGTTGGCTGAGAGAGATACAGAGAGACAAAGAGAGAGAGAGATGAAGAGAGGTACAGAGAGACGGAGAGAGAAAGAGACAAAGAGAATATACAGAGAGACAAAGAGAGAGAGAGACAGGAAGAGAGTTACAGAAAGACGAAGAGAGAGAGAAAGAGACAAAGAGAGAGATACAGAGAGACAAAGAGAGAGCGAGAGACAGGAAGAGATGTACAGAGAGACAAAGAGAGAGAGAAAGGAAGAGATGTACAGAGAGACAAAGAGAGAGAGAAAGAGAGACAAAGAGAGAGAGAGACAGGAAGAGATATAGAGAGAGACAAAGAGAGAGAGAGAGACAGGAAGAGATGTACAGAGAGACAAAGAAAGAGACAGGAAGAGAAAAACAGACAAAGAGAGGGGAGAAAAATACAAAGAGAGAGAGCGATAAGGATACAAAGAGAGAGAGAGAGAGAGCGGGTTAATTTGGGATACATAAATATAATATGAAGTCGGGTTGCTTCCGTATATATCAAGGGGGGGGTTGCTGCAATTCCTGATGAGTCATACAACACATGATGATGATGACAAAATTAGCTTGAAGTATTTTAAATAAAACTGCATGTTACGGCAAATGTTGTTTTCTCTAGACGTTTGTAATTTGCATGATGACCCGGGCAATGAGATCCTCTTTCAGACGAGTCAATTAACACAGGAAAATCAATAGATCTGTCTTCATTAGACTGAAGGGAGTGGCACACACACACACACACAGACACACACATACACACAGACACATTAGCGCACACACACACTCACTCACACGGACACACACACACACACACACACACACACACACACACACTCACTCACGCAGACACATTAACACACCCACACTCCCACAGACAGTCACGTGATCCGTGCCCCCACCCTATCCCCCCGCTCACACGCATGTAGCATGTCCAACATGGCCGTGTGCTGGCAGGCGGAGCAGCAGGGTGGTGGTGTGCAGGTGGGCTGTGTAGGCGGACATGTCTGCTTTGTAGGCAGCCTGTCGTCGCCTCTTTGTCTTCTGTCTTCATCAGGGACCACTTCCTTTGTTCTCTCCTCTCTCTCTCTCTCTCTCTCTCTCTCTCTCTCTCTCTCTCTCTCTCTCTCTCTCTCTTTCACTACGTCCTCCCTCGTTTTGAATGAACACCTTCGGTGGAGCCTCGCTGCAGACTTGGCCTCTCGCCCCCACCCCGAAAAGATCTCACCCCACCTCGAAAAGATCTCACCCCCACCCCAAAAAGATCTCACCCCCACCCCGCGTCTCTCGATTCTAGTCCCCTCTCTCTCTCCACAAACTCAGCCCATTCCGTACTAGTTCTAAGAACCCACACGATCACATCCACATCCTAGCCCAACCTGTCCTGCACCCCCCCCCCCCCCCCCCCAGTCTACATCAGCTGTCTTTGTTGGCCGGCAAAGAAGAAAGGACGTAAATCTGTGTGATCTCCTCTGGACACTGGACACATCTACACTTACATACACTGTAATCTATCCATCAGTCTATTCATCCATCCATCTAGTCATCTATATCGATCCATCATCCATCCATCTTTCCATTCATCCATCCATCAATCTTCCCGTTCATCCATCCATCCATCTTTCCGTTCGTCCATCCTTCTATGAATTGGTCTTTTAGTTTAGCGCCAGTCATCCTCAGCATCCCTCTATAGTGCTCAGTGCCACACCCCAAACTCTTTGTCTGGCTTTCCTCGGGCAGAGAGAGACAAAGGGACAGAGAGACGGAGGGACATAGTGTTGAAAATGGAGACGTGCTCGTCTGTCTTACCGTGGGGCTTCTGGGTTGGTAAAAGGAGGCAGCGGGGTGGTAGTCCAGCGGAGCAGGAGAGGAGGGAGAGTCTGTCTGCCGGTGTGCCTGCACGGTCGCTTCTGCAGCAGGGTGTGGGTTGAAGAGAGAGCCAGCGAGAGAGAAGGAGGAGGGGGGACGGGGGGAGAGGGAAGGGGAGGGCGAGAGGGTGGCGGGGGGGGGGGGGGGAGGAAGGGAGGGACGAGGGAGAAGGGGAAGGGCAGGGAAGGGGAAGTGGGGAGGGAGGGATAGAAGGTGGGTGGCGGTGGAGGATGGAGGGAGGGAGAGCCCTCCCCCACCCCCATTTTCTCTCTCTCTCTCTCTCTCTTTCTCCCTCGCTCTCTCTCTCTCTCTCTCATTTAAGTCTACAGTCTTGTGCCTGTGAGAGCCGATTGGGGTAGACCATCACCACCGTTAGCGAGTCGCCGTGGCGGGGAGCTCATTAATTATAGATGAAGATGCCCTACTCAGTCCCCTATGTGCAGGACACCCCTTTTAGCTGCCACTTAGCTGGTCAGCACCCCCTGTCACAAAGAGGTGTGTCGGGGTTTCAGCCGGGAGGCTTGGAATAGCTCTGCCAATGAGATCTGCTATGGTTATTTAAAAGACAAAAGAGAAGCATGGATGTAGGTCCATTTCGTGGTTTTGTTTGCTAGCACAACAGCCTGTTTTTCGGGGGGGCTATCAGCAAGTCTATGTGGCCTTTTTGTGTATGTATATAAGCACTCACTCTATCATACCTGACCTTTCAGTAAATATTATTTTGAATTTTGAAAGAATAATTAAGAAACTACTAATAATAATCACGGTATTGCTTATGATAGCTCTGTTCATTCACATTTTAGCCACTGAAATCCATTTTTAATTGGTTGAACTAGCTTCTTTCGAGATGAATGGCTTTCTCTTATATCAGCTGATGACCAGCCAATGGCTGATGATGCCATCCTGCAGTAATACAGCTATTAAGAAACCTCATAGCCTCCAGGTGATATCATCGAGCCTGAAAGACCAACTGCTTCCCGATGGGTCTCCACCCAGCTGTCAGCAGTACATTGCGCTGGGCGTTTGCTCAACGCTCTCAGAATTATCTATTTTAAACGATGGTAGGCTATAGCTAGATTAGGAGGGGACACGAGATCATGTCTATAAATGGCCATTGGCTGACGGAGGAACGCTTTATTGCGGATCGAGTGCAGCGAGGCGTTTAACGTTTGACATCATCACATCACTGGATGTCCGACGCGCGCGTTTCTTAACGGTTTGATTTACCGGTTCCGTCACCGTACTGTCATTGTTATTCAGTTTTTTTTACTCTAGTTCTATAACGTTACTACCATCTAGTGGTCACACGGGGGTAACGCAACTCCTCTCACTTTATCCTGAAAATATCGATTGCTGTGGCAACATAATGTTACCGATAATTACAAATAAATAAATAAACATGTTAATCCCCAGGAAATCCAGAAACAACCTGTTCCGCATTATCGTGGCTTCCCTGACAATATTGTTGAATGCTGTCTATCTATATCTATCTATCTATCTATCTATCTATCTATCTATCTATCTATCTATCTATCTATCTATCTATCTATCTATCTATCTATCTATCTATCTATCTATCTATCTATCTATCTATCTATCTATCTATCTATCTATCTATCTATCTATCTATCTCTCTCTCTCTCTCTCTCTCTCTCTCTCTCTCTCTCTGCCTGCCTGCCTGCCTGCCTGCCTGCCTGCCTGCTATATGGACAGCTATGCGTATGGAGGGATATTTGTTTGCAGCTGGCTACTAGCTATACCTACAGTAGTTACTGCAGCTTGCAGAGAACCTCTGGGTGTTTTTGTCTCGTTTCAGGTGGAAAGAAAAGAGCGTTGACCTTCTCTCAGTGTTCTCACTTTGCTACTCATTAACCTTTGTTTCACAGGCCAGAGCCTCAGGGACCACACACACACACACATGCACGCACGCACGCACGCACGCACACACACACACACACACACACACACACACACACACACACTGATACACACACACATGCACACACACACACAAAGAAGGTCTGGTCAAACTACCTGTTTCACTGATCTGACAGCTCCTTGGGGGCTTCTTTTTTTGAAAGATTTCATTCCTTACACACAAGTGACCAGCTGCATTGAGCAGAACCATTACACACTGTACGTTTTGTATTTCCTACATACAGCGGGGGGCTCCTTAGCAACCCAGATTCCTTACGGGTAGATTAAATAAAGTCTTCACCAAAAGATCAAATGTTTCTATATTTCAGTTGACAAAATGTCGTCCAAGTGTCCGCAACACTTTTTTAATCTGTCAGATTGTCTAATTGTGTCTAATAGTCTCTGTTTAATCATCATTGATGTCTGACACTGATGGCTGAAGAAAATATTAGGTCTTTTTAATGATAAGTTTGTTAGCTACCGTAAGTGTTAGCTCCTACAAATAAACTATACATAGCGGCTTTAAATCTGTACTTTCTATAAAAAATTGAATTGAATCTACAGACAGTTTCATCTCTTCTGGGTTGTATTGTAGGGGTGCTGTTTGTAATGCTAGTGAGCACTGTTGCTTTACTGGTCACAAAGAGCCTTATTTCAAGGTGTTGTACACAGAGGCTTGTTAGTGAGTTACTTTTTACTTTACACCAGTACCTTAGTTCTTTTTGAGTGGGACATTTCTTTCCACCTCTGCTTGTAGCTACAAATATAGTGATGAACTCCAAAGGTCAAAGTCTAAACGTGGCATGTCATGTCTAAAGGTATCCACTAGAGAGCAGCAGAGCCACACTGTATGGCTAAGGAGCAATTGCTACTGGACTACAACCAGTGTCAAAATGCTAGCAAGCAGTCGTTTGTAAAACAACACTGGAGTGCACGAGTCATTATGATGCCACAATGTAATGCAGCAACCATAGAGGTAGGTGTTCTATCTCTATGGCAGCAATAATCTTTACACAAAGGGACAAAGATCCCTGTGATCCACACTGTTTCAGTAGATATAGAGGACCTAGATCTGTTTTTATTGTAGTTTATTGACATGGCTACGTAAGCAAAGACACGCAGACAACAGATGGTTATGTGTGGCGAAATCATAGAGCCTCCTGCCATTGTGTTCTCTCTGCAGATGTCCAAGTCAGAGAGAGAGAGAGAGTGAGAGAGAGAGAGAGAGAGACAATAGAGGAGAGACTGCAGAGGCTAGAAAAGAGACAGATGAAAGAAGACAGACAGAGAGAGAGAAAAAAACCCGATTGATAGAAATATTCAGAGAAGCTGAGAAGAGAGAGGGAGATTGAGAGAGAGTTTTTGAGTGACTGTAGAACAGATGTTCCTGTTCTGTACTGTGAGTACTAATGCATGTAAATATTGGGGGGGGGGGGGGGGGGGGGGGGGGGGGGGGGGTTAGATGATGAAGCCAGGACTGTTTTGGGAGGTTTGGGTTTAGAAAACACAGTGAATCTTCCCACGCCCCCCCTATCCCACCCCCAGAGGGGGCTGATGGAATAGACGTTTCTAGAATTGCTTCTGCCGTTGCCCTGGTTTTCACTTTAAAGCTGTTAAACAGCTGCAGCTAGTCACACACCAACGGACTCCACGCAGGAATTACCTTTCCTTAAAGGTTTGGGCTTTTCTTTAGGAACAAGAAAGTTTATTGTAGCGGGAGTGAGAGAGAGAGCGAGAGAGATGGAGAGAGAGAGAGAGGGGGTGGGGTGTTAACAGCATAAACACACACACACACACACACACACACACACACACAAAATGAACAGGAAGAGACGTTTTACTGTTTATTTGGTTTTTAAGCTCTACGGAACCCAATTATTTGTGCGTTTGTGTTCTTGTGTCTGTGTGTGTGTATAGCAGAGCCTGAAAGACAGATTTAATGCATCGCAGCTTGTGCCACTCGCCGACATCCTGGGTTTGAAAAGTTGTCAAAGATGATTGGTCGATAGCACCTCAGGGCGGATCTCTGAAAGACGTAGCGGTTCCAAACGACCAATCAGAATCGGGCCCTGGGCTACTTTCTTTCCAACTTAAACCCCTAGTACTTGAAAACACAAAGTTATTCCCTTTGTGAACTTCTTTTATGAAATACAAAACTAACAAATCAAATCCCTCTCTGTGCTGTTTCTGTTTCCTTAACAGATTAGCTAGCCTTGGGTTCTTTTAACAAACCGCCTCAGTAGCACAAACTCAGTCACATCAGATAACAAAACATTAAATTACTATATTATATTAAGGGGTTCTTCGGATCCCCACAGAAACAAAAAGGTTGGGATAAAAAATTAAAACATAATTTGACATTCAGAGAGGAGAAACCGGGTCTGAAGATGAGAAAGCCTTGCTGGCTCCTGTGAAATAGGAGTGATTAGTGAATGTATGATTCAATCCATCCATCAAGCTCTCAATCCATCAGACCTATTAAGAGCCCCCCCCCCCCCCGGAACAGCCAGCCTGCCAACAGAGCCCACCTACCTTTGTGTGCCAAACCAGTCTGAGTGCCAGTGAACCAGGAACAGTCATTCATAAAGCCAAAGGGAGAAAACCTTTGAAAATGTTCATACAAGTGTTTCACATATTTGAATGCAGTTACTTTGTCTGCAATTAGCCAACAGCCTGGAAAGGTGTCAGGAATATAGCCAAACGGGTTTATTACCTTAGTAAATTATATTTGTAAAGTTAATCTCATCCCTCCCTTCGGTAGAAGGTGTACCATTTCTGCTGAAACTCAGCTTCCATCTCTACAACTACATGAGGGTGCTAGAATAGAGATCCTTGTAGCATACAGACGGGTTCCGAGTCCAGGCAGCGCTTTCAAAAAAGGAATTACCATTTAAATTTCAGTAGCTTTATTTACATAAACATTCACAGAAATCTGGCAGATCACACGCCAGCTTTGAGCTGGTTGTTGGGCGGGAGTGGTTTCCCCAGGTGGGTACCCACGGTCAGCCCAAACTCCTGGTCGGCCTCTTTCTCCTGGAGCTCCGCTCTGAGCCGGAAGCCCTTCTCCTGGTCGAAGCTCTCCAGAGGGGTGAAGGAGAGCGGGCTCTCACCCAGCAGACCCTGGAGACGATCCCGCCAGGATGCCAGCATGGCACCGCGGGTTTCAGACGGCACGTGGGACGGGGCCCAGAATATCTGAGGGGCCAGAACCTGGAGGCCACAGTAGTGAAGGACTCCATTCTGCAAACAAAGAAAAACACTTTAGAAACGGCTTTGTAGAGGACTCGGCACACAAGCTCCCAGGGGCAAAGACATTCAGTACCTGTAGTGGCCACAGGGTGACGTTTATGTCTCCATTGATGCCGGTAGCACTGAACATGGACTCCTGGGAGCCAGTCGTGAAGGACAGCAAAGCCTTCTTGTCCTGGAAAGAGAGCAGGGGAGGCCATGAGCCCGGGTAACTGGTTAGAGTAACCTTAAAATGTTACAACCCCCATACCTTAAACACGCCCTGACTGTAGCGGCTCTCGGATGTGTATGCGAACCCCAGGGTGAGCACTCGGTCCATCCAGCCTTTCATGATGGCAGGAACACTGAACCAATACATGGGGAACTAGACATACAAAACCACATGAACCAATGAGGCAGCTTGTTAGTACCAACCCACTACACTGAACCAATGAGGAGGTCTGTTAATAGCGACCACTGCATCATGTTAGAATCTGAAAGGGTCATCTTGACCCAAGATGGAACCTACTTGGAAGATGATGACATCAGCCTCTGTGACTTTACGATGTTCTTCAGTGATGTCAGCAGACAGTTTGCCTTCCTGCCACGCCCTCTTGGTCTCCTCCGCATACCGGAAGTGCTCTGCATTCTTTACTTCACCTGCAATATCAAAGCACATTACTGAAAATAAATTATTACATACATTAGATAAGTAAAGAACATTTGAAAGACAGAACTAAATGGAAATGTTAAGCGACCTGTGATGTCCTGGGCAGTAGCTGCAGGTGTAAACTTCATGGTGTAGAGATCGGACACCACTACTGTGCAGCCCTGAGCGGTCAGAACAGAGACAGCAGCATCTTTGGCTGCAGCATTGAAAGACCCAGTGCTCTGGTGGGCATACACTATCAGGACCTTCTTATCAGCTGCAAAACACACATAAAACACATTCAAACAGGGATTGACTGACTGGCACTCTTTGAAATAGTCAAAACACATCATTTGAAAATATTAGTTCCATCAGGACCTTCTTCCAAGCTGCAAAATAAAATACAAGAAACCAAATGATAATATTTATTAATACAGGGTTGACTGACTGGGACAACTTCTGTCCCAGCAACGGCCTCATGAAAAACCATAATTGAAACATACTTGGAAATACTGCTTTACGTTCAAGTTGTTCCCCAAACAAATACTCACACATGTTGAGGTAAACGGCGTGGTGGTATCAGACGAGTGAGCGACAGCTTTGTGGAAATAAAGCTCATACTGACACAGAGGCCAAGCAGCTGCTTTTATATGATCTCCTCTGACACAGCTGCAGTCAATCAACCAATCATGGTCGGCAACCACACTTGTTTTTTTTTTTTTTTTTTCAGTTTTTCAGTTGACAAAATGTCTTCCAAGTGTCCGCAACATTTTTTTAATCTGTCAGATTGTCTAATTGTGTCTAATAGTTTCTTTTTAATCATCATTGATGTCTGACACCGATGGCTAAAGAAAATATGAGGTAATTTTAATGATAATTTTTTTAGCTAGCGCAAGTGTCACCTCCTTCAAAAAAAAACTATACATAGCAGCTTGTTAGTGAGTTACTTTTTACTTTACACCAGTACTTAAGTTCTTTTTGAGTGGGACATTTCTTTCCACCTCTGCTTGTAGCTACAAATATAGTGATGAACTCCAAAGGTCAAAGTCTAAACATGGCATGTCATGTCTAAAGGTATCCACTAGAGGGCAGCAGAGCCACACTGTATTGCTAAGGAGCAATTGCTACTGGACTACAACCAGCAGTCAGGCCCAGGACAGAGTGAAAGTACACACACACACACACACACACACACACACACACACACACACACGCACACACAAAAACACACAAACAGCAGGCCAAGGTAGGAGGAGAACAGAGTGAAAGTACACAGCACCAACAATTTCCACACTTTTATTACCCGGGGTCCAGTGGACCCGAAGACCCCCTATGTAATATAAATGTATAGGGGGGTGCACGGTGTCCACTCAATGCAAATATATTCTGTACCATGTTCTTCACAGAAAAAGAGCCAAAGCCCATGAGTATGACGCTGAAAAAAATAATTATTGGCATCATCTTTCTTTTAATATCCATTGAAAACGGGTCCCACAGACCCGGACCACATGAAGGTTAATATTTCTATCACCTTTAATCTGTCTCTTTTCTAGCCTCTGCAGTCTCAGTCTCTCAGTCTCTCAGTCTCTCTCTCTCTCTCTTCTCAGCTTCTCTCTCTCTCTCTCCCTCCCCCTCTCTCATTCTCTCTCTGTCTTGGACATCAAGCCCTCCTCTCTGTCCAAAGCCTACCAAATGGCATTCAATTTGTCAGCATAACCAAAGTGACAACCAAACGGCCACGCAGAGAGAACACAATGGCAGGAGGCTCTATGATTTCGCCACACATAACCATCTGTTGTCTGCGTGTCTTTGCTTACTTAGCCATGTTAATAAACTACAATAAAAACAGATCTAGGTCCTCTATATCTACTGAAACAGTGTGGATCACATGGATCTTTGTCCCTTTGTGTAAAGATTATTGCTGACATTGAGATAGAACACCTACCTCTATGGTTGCTGCATTACATTGTGGCATCATAATGACTCGTGCACTCCAGTGTTGTTTTACAAACGACTGCTTGCTAGCATTTTGACACTGGTTGTAGTCCAGTAGCAATTGCTCCTTAGCCATACAGTGTGGCTCTGCTGCCCTCTAGTGGATACCTTTAGACATGACATGCCATGTTTAGACTTTGACCTTTGGAGTTCATCACTATATTTGTAGCTACAAGCAGAGGTGGAAAGAAATGTCCCACTCAAAAAGAACTAAGGTACTGGTGTAAAGTAAAAAGTAACTCACTAACAAGCTGCTATGTATAGTTTTTTTTGGAGGAGGTGACACTTGCGCTAGCTAACAAAAAAAAAAAAAAAAAAAGTGTGGTTGCCGACCATGATTGGTTGATTGACTGCAGCTGTGTCAGAGGAGATCATATAAAAGCAGCTGCTTGGCCTCTGTGTCAGTATGAGCTTAGTTTCCAGAAAGCAGTTGCTCACTCGTCTGATACCACCACGCCGTTTACCCCAACATGTGTGAGTATTTGTTTGGGGAACAACTTGAACGTAAAGCAGTATTTCCAAGTATGTTTCAATTATGGTTTTTCATGAGGACGTTGCTGGGACAGAAGTTGTCCCAGTCAGTCAACCCTGTATTAATAAATATTATCATTTGGTTTCTTGTATTTTATTTTGCAGCTTGGAAGAAGGTCCTGATGGAACTAATATTTTCAAATGATTTTTGACTATTTCAAAGTGCCAGTCAGTCAATCCCTGTTTGTGTTTTATGTGTATTTTGCAGCTGGTAAGAAGGTCCTGATAGTGTATGCCCACCAGAGCACTGGGTCTTTCAATGCTGCAGCCAAAGATGCTGCTGTCTCTGTTCTGACCGCTCAGGGCTGCACAGTAGTGGTGTCCGATCTCTACACCATGAAGTTTACACCTGCAGCTACTGCCCAGGACATCACAGGTCGCTTAACATTTCCATTTAGTTCTGTCTTTCAAATGCTCTTTACTTATCTAATGTATGTACAATTTTATTTTCAGTAATGTGCTTTGATATTGCAGGTGAAGTAAAGAATGCAGAGCACTTCCGGTATGCGGAGGAGACCAAGAGGGCGTGGCAGGAAGGCAAACTGTCTGCTGACATCACTGAAGAACATCGTAAAGTCACAGAGGCTGATGTCATCATCTTCCAAGTAGGTTCCATCTTGGGTCAAGATGACCCTTTCAGATTCTAACATGATGCAGTGGTCGCTATTAACAGACCTCCTCATTGGTTCAGTGTAGTGGGTTGGTACTAACAAGCTGCCTCATTGGTTCATGTGGTTTTGTATGTGTTTTTAGTTCCCCATGTATTGGTTCAGTGTTCCTGCCATCATGAAAGGCTGGATGGACCGAGTGCTCACCCTGGGGTTCGCATACACATCCGAGAGCCGCTACAGTCAGGGCGTGTTTAAGGTATGGGGGGTTGTAACATTTTAAGGTTACTCTAACCAGTTACCCGGGCTCATGGCCTCCCCTGCTCTCTTTCCAGGACAAGAAGGCTTTGCTGTCCTTCACGACTGGCTCCCAGGAGTCCATGTTCAGTGCTACCGGCATCAATGGAGACATAAACGTCACCCTGTGGCCACTACAGGTACTGCATGTCTTTGCCCCTGGGAGCTTGTGAGCCGAGTCCTCTACAAAGCCGTTTCTAAAGTGTTTTTCTTTGTTTGCAGAATGGGGTCCTTCACTACTGTGGCCTCCAGGTTCTGGCCCCTCAGATATTCTGGGCCCCGTCCCACGTGCCGTCTGAAACCCGCGGTGCCATGCTGGCATCCTGGCGGGATCGTCTCCAGGGTCTGCTGGGTGAGAGCCCGCTCTCCTTCACCCCTCTGGAGAGCTTCGACCAGGAGAAGGGCTTCCGGCTCAGAGCGGAGCTCCAGGAGAAAGAGGCCGACCAGGAGTTTGGGCTGACCGTGGGTACCCACCTGGGGAAACCACTCCCGCCCAACAACCAGCTCAAAGCTGGCGTGTGATCTGCCAGATTTCTGTGAATGTTTATGTAAATAAAGCTACTGAAATTTAAATGGTAATTCCTTTTTTGAAAGCTGCCTGGACTCGGAACCCGTCTGTATGCTATCTCTATTCTAGCACCCTCATGTAGTTGTAGAGATGGAAGCTGAGTTTCAGCAGAAATGGTACACCTTCTACTGAAGGGAGGGATGAGATTAACTTTACAAATATAATTTACTAAGGTGACTAGAAGGTAATAAACCCGTTTGGCTATATTCCTGACACCTTTCCAGGCTGTTGGCTAATTGCAGACAAAGTAACTGCATTCAAATATGTGAAACACTTGTATGAACATTTTCAAAGGTTTTCTCCCTTTGGCTTTATGAATGACTGATGTTCACTGGCACTCAGACTGGTTTGGCACACAAAGGTAGTGGGGGGGGGGGGGGTCTTAATAGGTCTGATGGATGGATTGAATCATACATTCACTAATCACTCGTATTTCACAGGAGCCAGCAAGGCTTATCTTTAGACCCGGTTTCTCCTCCCTGAATCATGTTACGTTTTTATCCCAACCTTTTTGTTTCTGTGGGGATTCGAAGAACCCCTTAATATAGTAATTTAATGTTTTATCTGATGTGACTAAGTTGGAACATTCAGGAAGAGCAGAGTTTGTGCTACAGAGGCGGTTTGTTAAAAGAACCCAAGGCTAGCTAATCTGTTAAGGAAACAACAGCACAGAGAGGGCTTTGATTTGTTAGTTTTGTATTTCATAAAAAAAGAGCTTCACAAAGGGAATAACTGTGTTTTCAAGTACTAGGGGTTTAAGTTGGAAAGAAAGTAGCCCAGGGCCCGATTCTGATTGGTCGTTTGGAACCGCTACGTCTTTGAGAGATCCGCCCTGAGGTGCTCTCGACCAATCATCTTTGACAACTTTTGAAACCCAGGATGTCGGCGAGTGGCACAAGCTGCGATGCATTAAATCTGTCTTTCAGGCTCTGCTATACACACACACAGACACAAGAACACAAACGCACAAATAATTGGGTTCCGTAGAGCCTAAAAACCAAATAAATGGCAAAACGTCTCTTCCTGTTCATTTTGTGTGTGTGTGTGTGTGTGTGCGCGCGCTGGTGTGTGTGTTTATGCTGTTAACACCCCACCCCCTCTCTCTCTCTCTCCATCTCTCTCGCTCTCTCTCTCACTCCCGCTACAATAAACTTTCTTGTTCCTAAAGAAAAGCCCAAACCTTTAAGGAAAGGTAATTCCTGCGTGGAGTCCGTTGGTGTGTGACTAGCTGCAGCTGTTTAACAGCTTTAAAGTGAAAACCAGGGCAACGGCAGAAGCAATTCTAGAAACGTCTATTCCATCAGCCCCCTCTGGGGGTTGGATAGGGGGCGCGTGGGAAGGTTCACTGTGTTTTCTAAACCCAAACCTCCCAAAACAGTCCTGGCTTCATCATTTAACCCCCCCCCCCCCCCCCCCCCCCATACACACACCTTTCCCGTAACCATGGCGACGGCTCGGGGAGGGGAACGTGGACCCTCGGTGGACGTACAGACCGGGGGGCTCCAGGATTGTGTTCCGTCGACGAGACAAACATCACTCCGTACATCTCTAGCGAGCTGAAAGGAAAACACATGAGATGTGGAGGTTGGCCATTGGGGATTGTGAAAAAAGAAACAAATGTGTGAAACAGACACCTTGGGAGCCTAATAGCCACGGAGAAACTCTATTCTTAGGGAAAAAATACCTGTGTTTGTGTTTTTGTGTGTGTGTATACAGACACACATACAGACACAATAGACACCCCAGTCACGTGAATTGCACAACATTTGTACAAAACACATACTCCACAGTCTGGGACAAGTAATCTTATCAGTGGGTCCACACTCAAACACACACACACACACACACACACACACACACACACACACACACACACTCTCGCACACACCAATGCACATTGACAAACACACACACACATCCCCCAAGAGTGTGGGCTTATTCCTGAGCTAAATTCTAAATCACTGTTGCACAATAGACCAAGGCCTCATGTAGACCTATAGATCAACATTTATATTGGGGAGCATTCCTCAGTGGGAGACTATGGGATCAATATTTACATGCATTAGTACTCACAGTACAGAACAGGAACATCTGTTCTACAGTCACTCAAAAACTCTCTCTCAATCTCCCTCTCTCTTCTCAGCTTCTCTGAATATTTCTATCACTCGTTTTTTTTCTCTCTCTCTGTCTTCTTTCATCTGTCTCTTTTCTAGCCTCTGCAGTCTCTCCTCTATTGTCTCTCTTTCTCTCTCTCTCTCTCTCTCTCTCTCTCTCTCTCTCTCTCTCTCTCTCTGTCCCCCGCTCACTTTCTCTCTCTGTCTTGGACATCAAGCCCTCCTCTCTGTCCAAAGCCTAACAAATGGCATTAAATTTGTCAGCATAACCAAAGTGACAACCAAACGCCCACGCAGAGAGAACACAATGGCAGGAGGCTCTATGATTTCACCACACATAACCATCTGTTGTCTGCGTGTCTTTGCTTACTTAGCCATGTCAATAAACTACAATAAAAACAGATCTAGGTCCTCTATATCTACTGAAACAGTGTGGATCACAGGGATCTTTGTCCCTTTGTGTAAAGATTATTGCTGCCATAGAGATAGAACACCTACCTCTATGGTTGCTGCATTACATTGTGGCATCATAATGACTGTGCACTCCAGTGTTGTTTTACAAACGACTGCTTGCTAGCATTTTGACAATGTTTGTAGTCCAGTAGCGATTGCTCCTTAGCCGTGCAGTGTGGCTCTGCTGCCCTCTAGTGGATACCTTTAGACATGACACGCCACGTTTAGACTTTGACCTTTGGAGTTCATCACTATATTTGTAGCTACAAGCAGAGGTGGAAAGAAATGTCCCACTAAAAAATAACTAAGGTTATGGTGTAAAGTAAAAAGTAACTCACTAACAAGCCTCTGTGTACAACACCTTGAAATAAGGCTGTTTATGACCAGTAAAGCAACAGTGCTCACTAGCATTACAAACAGCACCCCTACAATACAACCCAGAAGAGATGAAACTGTCTGTAGATTCAATTAAATTTTTTATAGAAAGTGCAGATTTAAAGCTGCTATGTATAGTTTATTTGTAGGAGGTAACACTTACGGTAGCTAACAAACTTATCATTAAAAAGACCTAATATTTTCTTCAGCCATCAGTGTCAGACATCAATGATGATTAAACAGAGACTATTAGACACAATTAGACAATCTGACAGATTAAAAAAGTGTTGCGGACACTTGGACGACATTTTGTCAACTGAAATATATAGAAACATTTGATCTTTTGGTGAAGACTTTATTTAATCTACCCGTAAGGAATCTGGGTTGCTAAGGAGCCCCCCGCTGTATGTAGGAAATACAAAACGTACAGTGTGAAATGGTTCCGCTCAATGCAGCTGGTCACTTGTGTGTAAGGAATGAAATCTTTCAAAAAAAGAAGCCCCCAAGGAGCTGTCAGATCAGTGAAACAGGTAGTTTGACCAGACCTTCTTTGTGTGTGTGCATGTGTGTGTGTATCAGTGTGTGTGTGTGTGTGTGTGTGTGTGTGTGTATGTGTGTGTGTGTGTGTGTGTGTGTGTGTGCGTGCGTGCGTGCGTGCGTGCGTGCATGTGTGTGTGTGTGTGTGGTCCCTGAGGCTCTGGCCTGTGAAACAAAGGTTAATGAGTAGCAAAGTGAGAACACTGAGAGAAGGTCAACGCTCTTTTCTTTCCATCTGAAACGAGACAAAAACACCCAGAGGTTCTCTGCAAGCTGCAGTAACTACTGTAGGTATAGCTAGTAGCCAGCTGCAAACAAATATCCCTCCATACGCATAGCTGTCCATATAGCAGGCAGGCAGGCAGGCAGGCAGGCAGGCAGGCAGGCAGGCAGGCAGGCAGAGAGAGAGAGAGAGAGAGAGAGAGAGAGAGAGAGAGATAGATAGATAGATAGATATAGATAGACAGCATTCAACAATATTGTCAGGGAAGCCACGATAATGCGGAACAGGTTGTTCCTGGATTTCCTGGGGATTACCGTGTTTATTTATTTATTTGTAATTATCGGTAACATTATGTTGCCACAGCAATCGATATTTTCAGGATAAAGTGAGAGGAGTTGCGTTACCCCCGTGTGACCACTAGATGGTAGTAACGTTATAGAACTAGAGTAAAAAAAACGGAATAACAATGACAGTACGGTGACGGAACCGGTAAATCAAACCGTTAAGAAACGCGCGCGTCGGACATCCAGTGATGTGATGATCATCATCATCATCGTCATCCGCTTTGTCCGGGGTCGGGTTGCGGAGGTAGCAGTTCAAGCAGGGCATCCCAAACTTCCCTTTCCCGGGCCACATTAACTAGCTTTGACTGGGGGATTCCAAGGCGTTCCCAGGCCAGTGTTGGAGATATAATCCCTCCACCTGGTCCTAGGTCTGCCCCGTGGCCTCCGCCCAGCTGGACGTGCCTGGAACACCTCCCTAGGGAGGCGGCCAGTTGGCATCCTTACTAGATGCCCGAACCACCTCAACTGGCTCCTTTCTACGCAAAGAAGCAGCGGCTCTACTCCGAGTCCCTCACGAATGGCTGAACTTCTCACCCTATCCCTAAGGGAGATTCCAGCCACCCTCCGGAGGAAGCTCATTTCCGCCGCTTGTATCCGCGATCTCGTTCTTTCGGTCATGACCTACCCTTCATGACCAGAGGTGAGAGTAGGAACAAAGATAGACCGGTAGATTGAGAGCTTTGCCTTCTGGCTCAGCTCTCTCTTCGTCACAACGGTGCGATAGAGCGACTGCAACACCGCACCCGCTGCTCCAATTCTCCGGCCCATCTCTCGTTCCATTTTACACTCACTCGAGAACAAGACCCCAAGATACTTGAACTCCTTCACTTGGGGTAAAGACTCATTCCCTACCTGGAGTAGACAATCCATCGGTTTCCTGCTGAGAACCATGGCCTCAGATTTGGAGGTGCTGATCCTCATCCCAGCCGCTTCACACTCGGCTGCGAACCGATCCAATGAGTGTTGCAGGTCGCAGACTGATGATGCCATCAGGACCACATCATCTGCAAAAAGCAGTGATGCAATCCTCTGCCCACCAACCCGCAGCCCCCCTCCCCCGCGGCTACGCCGTGAGATCCTGTCCATGAATACCACAAACAGGATAGGTGACAAAGCGCAGCCTTGGAGGAGGCCAACCCTCACCGGAAACGAGTCCGACTTACTGCCGAAGACCCGGACACAGCTCTCGCTTTGGGAGTACAGAGATTGGATGGCTCTGAGTAGAGACCCCCTCACCCCATACTCTCGCAGCACCTCCCACAGTATCTCCCGGGGAACCCGATCATCGCCTTCTCCAAATCCACAAAACACGTGTAGACCGGATTGGCATACTCCCAGGCCCCCTCAAAGATCCTCGCGAGGGTAAAAAGCTGGTCCGTTGTTCCACGACCAGGCCGGAAACCGCATTGTTCCTCCTCAATCCGAGGTTCGACTATCGGTCGAACCCTCCTTTCCAGCACCCTGGAGTATACTTTCCCGGGGAGGCTGAGTAATGTGATGCCTCTGTAGTTGGCACACACTCTCCGGTCCCCCTTTTTGAACAGGGGAACCACCACCCCGGTCTGCCACTCCTTAGGTACTGTCCCCGACTTCCACGCAATGTTGATAAGACGTGTCATCCATGACAGTCCCTCAACACCCAGAGCCTTCAGCATTTCTGGGTGGATCTCATCAACCCCTGGGGCTTTGCCACTGTGGAGTTGTTTGACTACCTCAGTGACCTCCGCCAGGGAGATTGATGCTGATCCCCCATCATCCTCCAGCCCTGTCTCTACTATGTAGGGTGGGTTTGTCGGGTTCAGGAGTTCCTCAAAGTGCTCCTTCCACCTCCCAATCACCTTGTCAGTTGAGGTCAACAACGTCCCATCCTTACTGTATACAGCTTGAATGGTTCCCTGCTTTCCCCTCCTGAGGTGTCGGATGGTCTTCCAGAACTGCTTTGGCGCCAGCCGAAAGTCCTTCTCCATGGTTTCTCCGAACTCCTCCCACACCCGCTGCTTTGCTTCTGCCACGGCCGAGGCTGCAGTCCTTCGGGCCTGTCGGTTCCTTGCAACTGCCTCCGGAGTCGCCCGGGACAGCATGTCCCGGAAGGCCTCCTTCTTCAATCGGACGGCTCCCCTGACCACCGGTGCCCACCAGGATGTTCGAGGGTTACCGCCCCTTGAGGCACTTAAGACCTTGAGACCACAACTCTCAGACGCAGCTTTAGCAATGGAGGCTTTGAACATCGCCCACTCCGGTTCAATGCCCCCAGCCTCCACAGGGACGCCAGAGAAGCCCCGCCGGAGGTGTGAGTTGAAGGCACCCCGGACCGGGGACTCCTCCAGACGTTCCCAGTTCACCCGCACTACACGCTTGGGCTTACCAGGTCTGTCCAGAGGCTTCCCCCGCCACCTGACCCAACTCACCACCAGATGGTGATCAGTTGACAGCTCTGCCCCCCTCTTCACCCGAGTGTCCAAAACATATGGCCTCAGGTCCGATGATACGATAACAAAATCGATCATCGACCTTCTGCCTAGGGTGCTCTGGTACCAGGTACACTTATGAGCATCCTTATGTTCGAACATGGTGTTCGTTATGGCCATTCCATGACTAGCACAGAAGTCCAATAACAAGCCACCACTCGGGTTCAGATCGGGGAGGCCGTTCCTCCCAATCACGCCTCTCCAGGTGTCTCCATCATTGCCCACATGTGCGTTGAAGTCCTGTGCATAGGCACAGACAACAGTCAGAGTTTTCCCCCCCATGACCCGCAGGCGTAGGCAACCCTCTCGTCCACTTGGGTAAACTCCAACATAGAGGCACTTAGCCGGGGACTCGTGAGTATCCCCACACCAGCCTTGCGCCTCTCACCCTGGGGAGCTCCGGAGAAGAACAGAGTCCAACCCCTATCCAGAAGTGAGGTTCCAGAGCCGAGGCTGTGCGTAGAGGTAAGCCCCACCAGATCCAGCTGGTAGCGCTCCACCTCCCGCACAAGCTCCGGCTCCTTCCCTCCCAGAGAGGTGACGTTCCACGTCCCCAAAGCCAGCCTCTGCCACCCGGGTCCGATCCGTCGAAAACCTCTGCCTTCACTGCCACCTTTCTGGCAGCGCACCCGACCCCCTTGGTTTTTCCCGCGGATGGTGAGCCCACGGGACGGAGAAGGCGAGACGTTGGTGTTGTCCACGTTGCTTTTTCGGGTTATGCCCGGCCGGGCTCCGTGGCAAGCCCGGCCACCAGGCGCTCGCTGACGGGTCCTCCTCCTGGGCCTGGCTCCAGAAGGGGACCCCGGGCTTCCTCCGGGCAGGGTATCATCCTCTCTTATAGTTTTTTCCATGAGGGTTTTTGAACCATTCTTAGTCCGGCCCCTCGCCCGAGACCAATTTGCCATGGGAGACCCTACCAGGAACACAAGGTTCCAGACAACACAGCCCCCAGGTTCATAGGGACACACAAACCTCTCCACCACGATAAGGTGATGGTTCCCGGAGAGGTGATGATGTCAAACGTTAAACGCCTCGCTGCACTCGATCCGCAATAAAGCGTTCCTCCGTCAGCCAATGGCCATTTACAGACATGATCTCGTGTCCCCTCCTAATCTAGCTATAGCCTACCATTGTTTAAAATAGATAATTCTGAGAGCGTTGAGCAAACGCCCAGCGCAATGTACTGCTGACAGCTGGGTGGAGACCCATCGGGAAGCAGTTGGTCTTTCAGGCTCGATGATATCACCTGGAGGCTATGAGGTTTCTTAATAGCTGTATTACTGCAGGATGGCATCATTAGCCATTGGCTGGTCATCAGCTGATATAAGAGAAAGCCATTCATCTCGAAAGAAGCTAGTTCAACCAATTAAAAATGGATTTCAGTAGCTAAAATGTGAATGAACAGAGCTATCATAAGCAATACCGTGATTATTATTAGTAGTTTCTTAATTATTCTTTCAAAATTCAAAATAATATTTACTGAAAGGTCAGGTATGATAGAGTGAGTGCTTATATACATACACAAAAAGGCCACATAGACTTGCTGATAGCCCCCCCCCCCCCGAAAAACAGGCTGTTGTGCTAGCAAACAAAACCACGAAATGGACCTAAATCCATGCTTCTCTTTTGTCTTTTAAATAACCATAGCAGATCTCATTGGCAGAGCTATTCCAAGCCTCCCGGCTGAAACCCCGACACACCTCTTTGTGACAGGGGGTGCTGACCAGCTAAGTGGCAGCTAAAAGGGGTGTCCTGCACATAGGGGACTGAGTAGGGCATCTTCATCTATGATTAATGAGCTCCCCGCCACGGCGACTCGCTAACGGTGGTGATGGTCTACCCCAATCGGCTCTCACAGGCACAAGACTGTAGACTTAAATGAGAGAGAGAGAGAGAGAGAGAGAGAGAGAGAGAGAGAGAGAGAGAGAGAGAGAGAGAGAGAGAGAGAGAGAGAGAGAGAGAAGAGAGAAAATGGGGGTGGGGTGGGGTGGGGTGGGGGGGCTGTAGACTTAAATGAGAGAGAGAGAGAGAGATCTCTGCCAATGAGATCTGCTATGGTTATTTAAAAGACAAAAGAGAAGCATGGATTTAGGTCCATTTTGTGGTTTTGTTAGCTAGCACAACAGCTGGGACACAACAAATAAATAGCTTTGCCTATGTAGCTCTTCATCACAATCTATCAATATGGCGAAAAGATTTTCTGCCCAGAGGTCATTAGAAATGACTGGAAGAGAGAGATGCTGTGGAAGATGTTGAAGAGGAAGAGCTTTCAGAATATGAGGATCACATTTCTGCCAATTCAGAGTCTGACAGTGAGTTTGAAGAAGAGGAGGAGATTGACAATCAGCCAATCCCAAAACGAGCCTGTCAGCTGTCAGCCACAGAACCAACCTTTAAGCAGCCAGCCCATCAGCAGCCGATCGATAGGAAAACACAGTATACATGCTTCAAGTGCAAGAAATACATATGCAACACACACACACAGTAAAGCTCTGCTGCTCTTCATGTGTTGAATAGGCTGTGTTGAATGGGGCTGATGTAGTGTAGACTGGCATGGGTAGGCCTACCGTATCTGTTCATTGGGGCTTATGGTGCGTAGACATGTGTGTGTTCAATTTCTAATTCATTTTGAATAAATAAACATCAATAGTGGTGGAAAACCTTGTTTGTTATATGTGTTCAAGTTAAAAATGCTCTTTTTCCATCCTTATCTTAATTATAGCTGCTTTATTTTCTCTTATTACATTTAATCACAAGAAACGAATGGCATCTTTATTCATAAATGTGATCTCACAGAGGTAGATGGCCAATATGTATCATATTTGCCGTTTATATTGTTTGTAATTAGGATAAAGTAAACATCTGTTAAATA
>JAPMUY010003984.1:47500-62500 GCA_026901105.3 Galaxias olidus | reverse complement strand
AAACAGAGCCCTCTTACCTGTGTGTCAAACCAGTCTGAGTGCCAGTGAACCAGGAACAGTCATTCATAAAGCCAAAGGGAGAAAACCTTTGAAAATGTTCATACAAGTGTCTTACATTATTGAACGCAGTTACTTTGTCTGCAATTAGCCAACAGCCTGGAAAGGTGTCAGGAATAGAGCCAAACGGGTTTATTACCTTCTAGTCACCTTAGTAAATTATATTTGTAAAGTTAATCTCATTCCTCCCTTCAGTAGAAGGTGTACCATTTCTGCTGAAACTCAGCTTCCATCTCTACAACTACATGAGGGTGCTAGAATAGAAATCCTTGTAGCATACAGACGGGTTCCGAGTCCAGGCAGCTCTTTCAAAAAAGGAATTACCATTTAAATTTCAGTAGCTTTATTTACATAAACATTCACAGAAATCTGGCAGATCACACGCCAGCTTTGAGCTGGTTGTTGGGCGGGAGTGGTTTCCCCAGGTGGGTACCCACGGTCAGACCAAACTCCTGGTCCGCCTCTTTCTCCTGGAGCTCCGCTCTGAGCCGGAAGCCCTTCTCCTGGTCGAAGCTCTCCAGAGGGGTGAAGGAGAGCGGGCTCTCACCCAGCAGACCCTGGAGACGATCCCGCCAGGATGCCAGCATGGCACCGCGGGTTTCAGACGGCACGTGGGACGGGGCCCAGAATATCTGAGGGGCCAGAACCTGGAGGCCACAGTAGTGAAGGACTCCATTCTGCAAACAAAGAAAAGAACACTTTAGAAACGGCTTTGTAGAGGACTCGGCACCCAAGCTCCCAGGGGCAAAGACATGCAGTACCTGTAGTGGCCACAGGGTGACGTTTATGTCTCCATTGATGCCGGTAGCACTGAACATGGACTCCTGGGAGCCAGTCGTGAAGGACAGCAAAGCCTTCTTGTCCTGGAAAGAGAGCAGGGGACGCCATGAGCCCAGGTAACTGGTTAGAGTAACCTTAAAATGTTACAACCCCCCATACCTTAAACACGCCCTGACTGTAGCGGCTCTCGGATGTGTATGCGAACCCCAGGGTGAGCACTCGGTCCATCCAGCCTTTCATGATGGCAGGAACACTGAACCAATACATGGGGAACTACAGACACATTGTGTTTTAGTAACCCCTACTCTGAACCAATAGGAGCACTAGTTAGTAACAATCCACTAAACACTGTACCAATGAGAAAGCGTGTTTGTAACAGCCACTACATGGGGAACTAAAGACACATACAAAACCACATGAACCAATGAGGCGGCTTGTTAGTATCAACCCACTACACTGAACCAATGAGGAGGTCTGTTAATAGCGACCACTGCATCATGTTAGAATCCGAAAGGGTCATCTTGACTCAAGATGGAACCTACTTGGAAGATGATGACATCAGCCTCTGTGACTTTACGATGTTCTTCAGTGATGTCAGCAGACAGTTTGCCTTCCTGCCACGCCCTCTTGGTCTCCTCTGCATACCGGAAGTGCTCTGCATTCTTTACTTCACCTGCAATATCAAAGCACATTAGTGAAAATAAATTACATACATTAGATAAGTAAAGAGCATTTGAAAGACAGAACTAAATGGAAATGTTAAGCGACCTGTGATGTCCTGGGCAGTAGCTGCAGGTGTAAACTTCATGGCGTAGAGATCGGACACCACTACTGTGCAGCCCTGAGCGGTCAGAACAGAGACAGCAGCATCTTTGGCTGCAGCATTGAAAGACCCAGTGCTCTGGTGGGCATACACTATCAGGACCTTCTTACCAGCTGCAAAATAGACATAAATCACATTCAAACAGGGATTGACTGACTGGCACTCTTTGAAATAGTCAAAAAACATCATTTGAAAATATTAGTTCCATCAGGACCTTCTTCCAAGCTGCAAAATAAAACACAAGAAACCAAACGATAATAATTTATTAATACAGGGTTGACTGACTGGGACAACTTCTGTCCCAGCAACGTCCTCATGAAAAACCATAGTTGAAACCTACTTGGAAATACTGCTTCAAGTTCAAGTTGTTCCCCAAAAAAATACTCACACATGTTGAGGTAACCGGCGTGGTGGTATCAGACAAGTGAGCGACAGCTTTGTGGAAATAAAGCTCATACTGACACAGAGGCCAAGCAGCTGCTTTTATATGATCTCCTCTGACACAGCTGCAGTCAATCAACCAATCATGGTCGGCAACCAGCCCATCAACCAATAATGTTGTTTCAACCTGCTCTCTACCTCACATATGGTTTCCTGTAAAGATACAATTTAGCCATCAATACAATATTGGAATTAACCAGTTAATTTGATTTCTAATTTCAGTCGGAATTCACAATATACAGATTTAATAACCTTTTTTTTCTTTGTTTATTTAAGCATGAACTCAGCTCACAAACTCTTTATTATTTATGTTCTTGGATCTTGTACTGCAAGGCCAACATGTGGTCATTGGCTGCGTCCAAGATTTTTGAAAGCACTCTTGGTGTTTGTGTACACGCCCTTTGTTACACTGCTGCAAGCCCTTTCACAATGTGCAAAACTGAACAGGCAAGTGCATGTCTGTATGTGTTAACCAGCTTGTCTCTCAAGGCATCTTTAATGGTCTGATTGACACATTTTTGAGAAGTACAGGAATCTGTCTGATTTGATAATTGCTTATGCCAAATGCAAATTTTTTATTTCATTAGTGTGCCCACTGAAAGTGGAACACTGTTTTACTCTCGCATACTTATTGGCCCACTAGAATGACTGTTAGCTTGGCACAGATAACGTTACCAATGTGCATCACTTACATTCACAACCAATCGACATAGCTAACGTTTAAATTTTATGTGATAGGCCTATGTAATCGTTGCCAAACTGACTGACAAAAACATACATTGAACATTAAAAATATGTCTCGCTTTATGGATTTTAATCAACTGGACTGAATTCTAAACCAAAACACACTTGCTAGCAAGCTTGATGTGCTGTCCTGAAGAAGTGAAGGCAAGCAAAACTTTGAGGGAGCAGATTTAATTTAAGTGAGAAGCGACTACAGTAAAGTACAGTATATAGCACATATTTTAAAGAACAAATTGTTGACTGATTACTTATTCCACTTAAGGTCAGGTCCGGACAGGGGTTTACTTCTAAATTAATCAAAGTTTGCCCGTCAAAAATTATGGGAACAGGTAGGCAATTTAACTTAAAGACTAGGTGCGCTGCAAAATCGGTGCCCATTTTGTACCTAAATATAGCATTTCTAACGGAGTCCCGCGGCAACCACCACGCAGGGGCAAGTTTTTGAATTACAATATGAAGATATTAACAGATTGTCTACTCCAGGTAGGGAATGAGTCTTTACCCCAAGTGAAGGAGTTCAAGTATCTCGGGGTCTTGTTCTCGAGTGAGGGGAAAATGGAACGAGAGATGGGCCGGAGAATTGGAGCAGCGGGTGCGGTGTTGCAGTCGCTTTATCGCACCGTTGTGACGAAGAGAGAGCTGAGCCAGAAGGCAAAGCTCTCAATCTACCAGTCTATCTTCGTTCCTACTCTCACCTATGGTCATGAAGGGTGGGTCATGACCGAAAGAACGAGATCGCGGATACAAGCGGCGGAAATTAGTTTCTTTCGGAGGGTGGCTGGCATCTCCCTTAGGGATAGGGTGAGAAGTTCAGCCATTCGTGAGGGACTCTGAGTAGAGCCGCTGCTTCTTTGCGTAGAAAGGAGCCAGTTGAGGTGGTTCGAGCATCTAGTAAGGATGCCACCTGGCCGCCTCCCTAGGGGGGTGTTCCAGGCAAGTCCAGCTGGGCGGAGGCCGCGGGGCAGACCTAGGACCAGGTGGAGGGATTATATCTCCACACTGACCTGGGAACGCCTTGGAATCCCCCAGTCAGAGCTGGTTAATGTGGCCCGGGAAAGGGAAGTTTGGGATGCCCTGCTGGAACTGCTACCTCCGCGACCCGACCCCGGACAAAGCGGATGAAGATGATGATGATGATGACTACTTTACTAATATATATATATATATATATATATATATATATATATATATATATATATATATATATATATATATAGGACACATAAGGCCCGGGTGTAGGGAGAAATAAAGGACCTGGTGGAGATGTTTAAGGGCCAGGTTAAGAGCAGAGTTGTAATTGATTATGCATACCAGATACGTATGAACAACCTGTTGTTTTGAATTTGAGTGGCATGTTGGCGGAGGGGGGGCTCTATCTGCTCGGTGGAGCCAGATGATGGTTTAGTTATCCACATGTAAGGTGTAGCGGTCCCCTGTCTAGTCATAAGGGTGGCTAAGTATGTTAGTGTGCAGTGATGTTGTCTGGTGGTAGGTGGCGTTATTTTAATACATCAGATTATTGTAGCATATCAATGATGCTATAAACTAGCTTTTTAAAGTCAAAGTCTCTCTCTACCTTCTCATGTGTTAAACAATTTTTACATGGTTCGTAACATGCTTTGTTCTAATTTTAAATAAAAATTGGTTTATAAGGTTAAAACATTTTCTGTTTGATCATTTGATTACAGCCTACGATTTGAGGCTCGGTTTCCCATACAGGGATTAAGCAAAATCCTAGACTAAACAGTGATTTGACAGTGAGATTTAATCTAGAACTAGGCCTAATCCCTGTACGGGAAACCAGGCCTGAATGTCTTGTGAAGGGGTTTAAATAGTGTCTTTTGTCTTTGGCCTCACCTTAATAAAAGCCTACTTGATTTAGCTTTTACATATGCTGTAGTTTACTTTTGTAACTGTGTAAACTCAGGCTTTGCTACTAATTTATTTTAATAGGCTACAGTTAAAACCAATATCAAAATCCTTGAGTCTAGACTGAATAGAAGTTGGTAGTCATTTACATTTTTTTTATAAAATTCTGGTCATTTATCCTTGTCTAACAATGCTTACTATATTGTATTTAAAGCTGATGGTTCAAGAAAATTTGGTTTCACCTAGGTTATTTCGAAATTGTGCTTCCAACGACCACTTCTCGCAATAATATTGAAAGAGGTTTTGCAATTTTCAACAAGCCTAGCAAATCAGTAGAGAAAACTTTGTAATATGTGGCCATGCAACAGCGTCTAGGCATAATCAACCTAAACTAGACCTAATTTCCCCATGCAGGCACGCTAACCCGCTGTAAAACCACACACGGCTGTTTATCAATCCACATTTTTGTCCGTTACCAAGAACGCTTAAAATGCCCAAATGTGTTCTTGATCCGCCCATTTTATTGAGGATACATTGGTTGCTTAAGCCTGGTTTATACTCCTGCGAAGCAACACGTAAACAGCTTCGAAGCGCAGGGGTCTCTGGGAAAGCGTAGCTCACCGAGGCCGCCGACGTGTTGACGGGGAGTCCTTCCAAATCCTAACAGCCGTCGCTCGAAGCGTCTTCTCAGTGCGTCAAACAATCGCTGATTGGTTGAGCAGGGTAGGAAGCAAGTAGATATTCGGCAATATTTTGGCTGTATCCAAACAAATGAAAACTCAGATGACACAATGAACTGGAGCAGATAGGCTGATTTTCAATAGCCTTTGAATCATATTGGTGGTTGGCTATGGACTTATCAAGTCTTAGCTTGTAGCCTTAATATAGGCTGAATATGTTACAACTGTTATCTGTATTGTTCGATAAACTATGTATGTGAATGTACAGCACTTTTGTCAGCTCTGCTTGTTTTAAACGTGCTCTATAAATTAACTTGATTTGATTTGATATAAGAAAAAGCAGTGAGCAACCTTCGTCTCATTTACACTTTCGCGGGAAATGAACGGGAGTTTCCGTGTCTGTGCTTCTTCTATTGTTTTCTGTACATTCTGACACGAGCTAGCAGCGGGAAAAAGCTAATTGCGCTCCTGCCGTCATTCTTGCAATGACTTCTGGGATATCAGATGCGTACAGCTTGCAAGTAAAGCCTGGTTTATACTTCTCCGTGAGTGTGTTTTAGCGAACGTAAACATTCATTTGGCGCTTACGTTCGCACAGTAGTTTGCCAACATACTTCCACGTAAGTTGAACGGGCCCACTAGGTGGCAGTGTCTCATTCAGTAATCCAGAATGTACAGAAATCTGTAGAAGAAGCACAGACACGGAAACTCCCGTTCATGTCCTGTGAAAGAATAAACAAAGAGACCAAAGGTTGCTCGCTGCTCATATTTTTTTATATCAAATCAAGTTTATTTATAAAGCACGTTTAATACAAGCAGAGCTGACCAAAGTGCTGAACATTCACATACAGTTTATTAGGCAATACAGAAAACCGTTGTAATATGTAGGCTATCCTAAATGTACAAGCTAAGTGCATAGAAAACCACTAATATGATTTGAAGGACATTGAAAATCGGCCTATCTGCTCCATTTCATTGTGTCATCTGCGTTTTCATTTGTTTTGGATCCAGCCAAAATATTACAGAATATACTTACTTCCTACCTTCTCAACCAATCAGCGATTGTTTGACGCATTAAGAAGACGCTTTGCGCAATGCGCTTGGAGGACTCCCCGTCAACACGTCGGCGGGCCTCGGTGAGCTACGCTTTCCCAGAAACCCCTTCTTAGCGAAGCTACGCAGAGACGTTAACGTGCTCCTTCGCAGAAGTATAAACCAGGCTTGAGGCATGCTTATTGAACACAGTATGCTAACACCCTGTAGTTAAAGCCTGGTTTATACTTCTGCGAAGGAGCACGTAAACATCTCTTGTTTTGGACATGCAGGGTGAACAGAAGAGAACACATTAGGCCACATTGTCATAAGTGCATTCTAATAGTCCAATCTTGAGTCGCGTCAGTCGTGCCTTAACGTTATCCCCGTATAGCCAACGTTTATTTCTACAATATAATTCTGGTAATTAAGAGTGTTTTCAAATGCACGTAAAATAATATAAAATAATGCAATAGAGTTATAATGCCCAAGCTATTACAACAAGAGTTTCTCCCAGACATACTTGGCCTCCCCTCAATCCACTTCCATTAAGCTCTGCTGTCAGGTATAAAATGTATTATTGGCCATGGTGCCTAACACTGACTTGCAGTCTAATTGCGTACAGTTAGCCTACGTACTATAACATACATGAGCTTACACTAAACACAATACTAATGTTTTACTGTGAAATAGTTTATATTCATACAGTTTTAAATGTAAGGATCAGTCAATCTTACTGGCGTACAACGCATGCTTCAGTGGGCATACACATTTTCTTCAGCAAATGTAAAGCTATCTAGCTTTTATTTGTGGTATTGTTTGTCTATGTACTGTGCATGTATTTTGTGTGTTGTCATGCTGCCTGCCACTTGGACCTGGTCGTCACTGTAAAAGAGAATCCGTTCTCCGCTGACTTACCTGGTTAAATAAGGTGATTATTATGTGTCAGTGCATGCCTGCATGTGTTGTACGGTCCTGCTGGTAGACCGGTCACTTGGGTTTCCGTGCTCACAAATGAATCTCTTGTGAAAGTAAATTCTGACCGTACGCAGAACGCACCAAAGCCCTGCCTGGATACAGCTGATGGCAAGCTCTGCTTCACTGCTATGTGGGACCAACTGTTACTCACCAGCATTGGACTGGGCCCTAACATGGACACTGTTCAATATTTTTGAATATATGTTTTTGGGTTATTAGTAAAGAAGAACTTGGAATGAGCCATGTGTTTATTTATTCGTGTAACATAACATGCTTTCTGAACGGGAGGAATAAATATAGCAGATAATAAAGGATGAGAATTGCGGCCACTAGCGATTAAATGTACGTTTGTGTGTGTGTGCGCGTGCGTGTGTGGGGGGGGGGGGGAGGCTAATGTGTGTGTGTGTATATAAGGTAGTAATTAGTGTTCTGTTAGCCGCGACACAAGTCCTTACCCCTTGGCTAGTTTAACAGCTATTTCCGCACCTCATTACAAATGCAAGAAACGACTTGTGGAAACAGAGGAGTGTGTGTGTGTGTGTGTGTGTGTGTGTGTCTTTATTTGCGTCCCTGTGTGTGTGTGTGTGTGTCTTTCTGGTCTGCTCTGTGGGGTTGTGTGTCTTTATTTGCGTCCCTGTGTGTGTGTGCGGGCCTGTGTGTGTATTTGTCTGTGTGTCAGGATCAAAACAACTCACTTACCTCACACTGTTTTATCTCTGCGTTCCTCGTTTTCCTTCTGCCTCTTTCAAATTCTCAATCACTCTCTTTCTCTCTCTCTCACTCTCACTCTTTCCCCACTCTCTATCTATCTCTCTCCCTCTCTTTACAGTGGAACATGTGCATTTGAATCAAACCACACTCACACGCAATGTATCTCGTTTGCAGAAAGTATCTGTCTCTCTTTCTCTCTGTCTCTATCGCACTCCATAAGTTTACGTAAGAATTCACAACTCACACTTCAGGATTCTGCTCTGTTCCATTTGTGAGAGACAGAGAGAGAGAGAAGGAGCGTTACCATGACGACGGCATTAGCAACTAGCTATGCCGCATACCAGCTTGTGTGCGTGCGTGTTTGTTTCAGCCAGCCTGACCACCCGCTTCTTAGTGCATGTGTGTCTATGTGTGTGTGTGTGTGGGGGGAGGGGGGGATGTATGTATGCTGGTATGTGTATGTTTGAATCTGCATGTTAGTGTGTGTGTATGTATATGTGTGTGTAGGGGTGAGTGTGTGTTTGTGTGTGAGATAGTACATGTGTTTGTGTGTGTGTGTGTGTGTGTGTGTTTGACCCCAGAGGCCTCATCCCTAAAGTGAGGTAGAAAGCAGCTGAAAAGAGAGTTCTGAGGAGAAGACAAGATGAGTGGGGAAGGATGTGTGGGCGGACAGAACCAGAAGAGGAAAAGAGAGGATGGGGGAGAAAAGGGAGGATGGAGGGATGAGAATGGGCGGACAGCACTGGAGGAGGAGAGAGAACGAGAGGATGCAACACACGGAGGTTCTCATAAGCCTAATCCAAACCTCTGACAGCATTCGTACATGCAACAAACATACTGTTCAACGTGAATCGCTGTGATGAAAAGATGTCCCCGCACCTTTTACCCCTCGACCCCCCCTTCCCCTGGCCCCCTCCTTTTACACCCCCCCTTTCCCCTGGCCCCCTCCTTTTACACCTTCCCTTTCTGGGGGCGTGCCGGGCGTCATGTTCCCTGGGGGCAGGTTTGGTTTGGTTGCGCTCTCGCCTCTGCCTTAATGTAGCGTGAAGCAGGAGAGCTCCCTGGGGAGATCAGCCCAGCCCAAACAGCAGAGCCACTGTACCGTGAGGAATGGATACACTTAGAGTGCTGTGCGTGTGTGTGTGTGGGAGCGTGTGTGGGTATGTGTGTGTGTGGGAGTGTGTGTGGGTATGTGTGTGTGTGGGAGTGCGTGTGGGTATGTGTGTGTGTGGGTATGTGTGTGTGTGGAAGTGCGTGTGGGTATGTGTGTGTGGGTATGTGTGTGTGTAAATAGATACACTTGCAGTGCTGTTTGTGTGTGTGTTCCTAAATGAATTACTTCCTGCTTTGTCTGCGTGTTGGTGTGTATCCATGTGTGTGGGAGGGTAGGTGCAGGTGTTTATACATGTGTGTGTTAAACATACGTGTGGGTTTTTATCCGTGCATGTGTGTGTTTGTGGGAGTGTGTGTGGGTATGTGCAGGTGTTTATACGTGTGTGTGTGTGTGTGTGTGTGTGTGTGTGTTAAACATACGTGTGGATGTGTGTGGGAGTGTGTGTGGGTGTTGAACATACGTGTGGGGGTTTATCCGTGTGGGTGTATATCCATGCCTGTGTGTGAGAGGCTGTGTTTGATTTGATTTGATCAGACCTGAGGTCAGGGCAGATTAGTCTTGCCCAGCACAACAGGGGTCAAAGGCTGTGTTTCTTCATGCTTGACCCTCAACAGCAGGTGTCCATCCTTCTTCTTAAATCCCCCACACCCCCACCCCCACCCACACACACACACACACACATACCAGAAATAAGTTCTTGTCCTGTCAACATTTTCTATGAGAAATAGGCCTGAATCTCACCAAGGACTTTGTGTGTGTGTGTGTGTGTGTGTGTGTGTGTGTGTGTGTGTGTGTTTAAACGCTGTCAAAGTTGGTCTCCTTTAAAATCCTGAATAAGTGACCTGTTCCCGATCTGTCAATCACTTCTGCTGGTCCCGCCTCTTTGAAATCCTCCCCTTCTTCTTTTTTGATTGGCTAATGGAACGATAATGCATTTCTGCCTCAGGAACTAGCTGTGGTTTTTACTACATACTTTGAGAAAAAGGCTTCTGCGGTGATTCCATTACTCATCCAAGGGCCACACACACATACACACGCACATCCTTGCATACATACACACACTCACAAATACACACACTCACGCACATGTGCACATATACAAACACACACTCACAGATACACACACTCACGCACACGTGCTCACACCCACGCACATCCATTCATACGTGCACAGACACACACACACAGACATACAAACACGCGCGCAGGCACACACTCAGACATACACACACAAGCTGACACCAGCAACCTAACACACAGCAACTACACACACACACACACACATACACTCTTCCTCCCTGTGGAGTTGTCGAGTTCGTGAGGATTTCATGTGGTCGCTGCTGTTCTCCTGGTTTGCATAAGAGGACTCCACCTTGCGTCTGCTCCTAAGTCGTAAAGCGGCTGTGTGTGTGTGCCTGTGTGTGTGTGTGTATGTGAGCGAGAGAGTGTATAGTTGTGTACTATGTGATGCAGTTTGTCATGCATTCCTGTATGTGTGTAGCTAGGTGTGTTTTTGGCTTTGGTGGTTTGTGAGGGTGTTTTTTTGGCAGACAGTGTCAGTAAATGTGTTCTCACTGTGGTCTGTCTTCTGTGTGTGTGTGTGTGTGTGTGTGTGTGTGTGTGTGTGTGTGTGTGTGTGTGTGTGTGTGGTGACTCCAAATCACTGTCTTGTCACTCAAGCACTCACCAGTAATCTCATGCATGGAGAGAGGTGGAAGGAGGGGAGAGACAGAGGGGGAGACGGGGGAGAAAGGGCACCTGGTGGAAAGGCACAGATAGGAGCCAGTCTAAAATCTCTCACACGGGTGACATGACAATCAGCTACCCCTAGGGGGAGATCCTCCACACTGTCACACGGGTGACATGACAACCAGCGACCCCTAGGGGGAGATGCTCCACACTGTCACATTATCTTGTCACGGAAAACATTCCCACTGTGTCACCTGGGAAGAATTGGAGTCGTGTGTGTGTGTGTGTGTTTGTGTTTTTGTGCAGGTTTGTGTGTGTGTGTGTGTGTGTGTGTGTGTGTGTATATGTGTATGTGTGAGCGTGTTTTTATGGGGTGTGCTTGTGTGTGTTTGTGTATTTATGTGTGTTTTTGGTTGTAGGGGCGTGTGTGGGTTTGTGTGTGTGTGTGCAAGTTTCTGTGTGTGTGCATTTGTGTGTGTGTGGGTGTAGGTGTGAGTGTGTATATATGTGGCTGTAAGTGTGTGTGTGTGTGTGTGTGGGTATAGGCGTGTGCATGTTTTTGTTTGTGTGTGTGTGTGTGTGTGTGTGTGTGTGTGTGTGTGTGTGTGTGGGCAGCTATCAGGAGTCTGTCAGTGCTACACATCACGACCGCCAAAGAGCCTTGAAATTACACTCCCATTGGTATGAAGGGAAACTATTCTGGACGTCTGCTCCCATCCCTCCCTCCCTCTCTCACTCTCTCTTTCTCTCCATCCTTATCTCTCTCTTCTCTATATCAATATTCTCCTTCCCTCACTATCACTCTTTTTTTCTCAGTTGCTCTCTCCCTTATTCCTTATCTTTATTGCTTTATCTTTTCAAACATGCTCCATATCTTTGAAGCTGTCTGGCTTACTGGTTGGTTAGCTGACTGACCGGATGGCTGGCTGACTGACTGGCTGGCTGACTGACTGACTGGCTGGCTGGCTAAATGACTGACTGGCTGGCTGGCTGACTGTGCCTGCTGCACTCCCTCCACAGTGGCCCTTCGGCTGCCGGCGTTATTAGATTGTTCTCAGTAAACATCTGCTTGGTGTCTCCAGCGGCGCCGCAATTCAACAAGACAGGCAGAGCTCAGGGAGAACCCCAAAAAACCCACAAAACAAAGAGCTGGTGGAGACCAGTGGTGGTGTAGCCTTCGTCACGCTGCCTCCCTTACACTGCACATAGGCCCGGAGCTTTGGAGTTCAGCACCATGGACAGCAGAGCGGTTGAAAAGAAAAAAAGTCCTCTGGCTCTCTCTCTCTCTCTCTCTCTCTCTCTCTCTCTCTCTCTCTCTCTCACTCTTTATTTCTCTCTCTTTCTCTCTGTCAATCATACTGCAGTAACATGTACTATTAAGACAATCCCCCCCGGTCACCCTCTGTGGTCCCATCACACTCCATCTTCATCCAATGGGAGTCGCCCCACCACAAGTGGCCCTGCATCAGCACTGAACTGGAGGCAATGGAAATACACACACACACACTCGCAGTCATGAACATTGACACACACACACACACACATACTCGCACTCATGAACGTTGACACTCACACACACAGACACACACATTAAAAAACATTAGCTCACACTATACAGTAAGTACATAAACAGACAAATACACACACACACACGCACACACATTAAAACATACTTTACCGTAAACACATGTTCAAAGGAACACACGCACACATACACATACACAAACGTATCGTTGCCCAGTCAAGCAGAGACACTTAAGCGCTCATTGGCTCCAGTCCCCCCTCTCTCTCTCTCTCTCTCTCTCTCTCTCTCTCTCTCTCTCTCTCTCTCTCTCTCTCTCTCTCTCTCTCTCTCTCTCTCTCTCTCTCTCTCTCTCTCTCTCGCAGTGTGTTTGACGGAGAGCCGGGATGAGGCTAGGCAGCTCGTTGGCTTCTTCATTTCCCCCGCCGCAGCGCCGACATATTGCCGGTCACTCGTAGGGTTTTGAGTGGCTGAGCAAAGGCTGAGCCTTACACTGCACATAGACCCAGAGACAGTCTTCATCACTCTGCCTCCCTTACACTGCACATAGACCCAGAGACAGTCTTCATCACTCTGTCTCCCTTACACTGCACATAGACCCAGAGACAGTCTTCATCCCTCTGTCTGCCTTACAATGCACATAGACTCAGAGACAGTCTTCATCACTCTGTCTGCCTTACACTGCACATAGACCCAGAGACAGCCTTCATCACTCTGTCTGCCTTACACTGCACATAGACCCAGAGACAGTCTTCATCACTCTGTCTCCCTTACACTGCACATAGACCCAGAGACAGTCTTTATCACTCTGCCTCCCTTACACTGCACATAGACCCAGAGACAGCCTTCATCACTTCAATCTCCACGATTTAATTCAAGCGAAATTCGTTTGGAAGCAAAACAGATTAAACAAACACAGACGTTAGGTGACATTTCATGTTGGAGATGTGGTTGGTGGTTTTGTTTAGTACGGAGTGCGAGGCCAGACACCAGCCGTTTAGTCCCTGACCCTTCTTCACTGTCTTTTGACTTTGCAACGTGAAACAGTTGACAGAAGTCTGAGAACAGATTCTCTAAAGTGTTGTGGGCTCTTAAACAGTAACACACTGTTACACCCATCGTGTGGTGTCGCTGTTTAACCTTCGTGTGTGTGAGCACTAACCACATTTAGCCTTCCTAATCTGAACTGGATCTGAACGCGATGATATTACGATAGCGTTTCCCGTCTGAGAAAGGTCAGCGTGTCAGATGTGTGAGCCCTGGAAAGGTCGGGGAAGGTCTACGGAGGTTGTGAGGAGCGTGGGTCGGCCTGGCAGAGGGATGGGCGGTCTGCGGACGGCCCGTCAAAAGAACAGGGGAACGGGGCCAGAAACACAGGCTCTAATCAGCCTGAACAGACATCCATCTGGGAGCGTGGGCAGAGAGAGAGAGAGGGGGGGGGGGGGGGGGTGGAGAGACCCAGAGATAGGAGTAGAGAGAGAGAGAGAGGGGGGGGGGGGGGGGGGGCTGAGAGAGAGAGGGAGAGAGTGACGGGGGAGGGGGGGATTTTAACTACACTTTTACTGGCCAAAAAAGACATTCACTCAAACACTACCTCCAAACATGAGACATCAGGAATCCTACTTCTAGCTGATTTTGCTGAGTATTATATAAGACATATTGACAGGGATCCTAGTTATAGCTTATAGATATTCATATATGCATATTATAGGGTTATATAACTCAGGCCCAGTGCCGCAGGTCCCTGAGGGAATCAATCCACGGAGATAAAAGACCACAGAACTGTTTACGGAGGCTATGTAAGATCTCTTCCACGTCTGCTACCACTGTACGTGTGTGTGTGTGTGTGTGTGTGTGTGTGTGTGTGTGTGTGTGTGTGTGTGTGTGTGTGAGAGAGAGAGAGAGAGAGATGGGGGAGAGGAGAAACACTGAAAGCCAACTTCCCTTGTCACTTTGCCAGGTGCAGAAGAGTGTACGGAGACTATTTAATATCTCTGCCCGTCTGTTCCCAGTGTGTGTGTGTGTGTGTGGCTGTGTTTGTGTCTGTCTGTGTGTGTTTGTGTGTGTGTCTTTGTGTCTGTCTGTCAGTGTGTGTGTGTGTGTCTCTGTGTGTGTGTGTGTGTATGTTCATAAACGTTAGTCTGTGTGTGTGTGTGTGTGTGTGTGTGTCAGAGATAGAAAGAGACAGAGACACGGAGAGACAACTTCCCTTGCCACTTTGCCAGGTGCTATTAGCCTCATTCTACAGGGAGATGTGGAGTGGAGCCGCCTGGCAACACACTGTGCAGCCTCTCTCTCCTTAGCTCCCCTCTCCTACGCCTGTGTACCTGTGTTATTTTAAGATGCTGAGGACTTGCTGAGAGAAAGAGAGAAGGACATAGAGAGACAGAGTGTATGTGTGTCAGTCTGTATGTGTCTGCCTGTCTGCCTGCCTGTCTGTCTGTCTGCCGGCCTATTTGTCTGTCTGCTTGTCTCCCTGCCTTCCTGCTTTCCTGCCTGACAGACAGACAGACAGACAGACAGACGCCGCTGGTTATACTTAGACAGACTGGTTATACTT
>JAPMUY010003984.1:32500-42500 GCA_026901105.3 Galaxias olidus | reverse complement strand
GCATACGGGTCCGTTTGGTGAGGTGTGAGTTGTAAACACCCAGGTACACACACACACACACACACACACACACCCAGGTACACACACGCACACACACACGCACACACTCACCCAGGTACACACACCCAGGTACACACACACATAGAGAATACATGAACACACACACAGGTTCCTACACACACACGCACACAGATACACACACGCATGCACACACACATGCAGACACACATGCATACACACACATAGACATACACAAACACACAGACACACACATAGACATGCACAAGAACACATCCACACTTTGAATACACGCACACACAAGCATGAACACTTTTCATTGATTTCTTGCAACACATCTTGAAGGAGAACTATAATTGCGGAAGATCCACATCAAAGTACAATTTATACACAAAGTATATATTTGAATATTCTTGGGTTCAATACCAGAATTGCCTGGGAAAAAAATCTAAAACTCTGAAACAACCTCACCCTCACATCATCTAATGTATATTGCGTCACCTTGAAGAAGTAATACTCCAAATGTATTTAGATCAAAAGCCATCTTTAACTATTATTGCAGCCTCATCTAAAAGGGTTTGCAGAAAGTAACCCGTTTTTCCCTTTCTTCAAATTGGACATGCCCCCCCCCCCCCCCCCAGCCAAGCACACTGACCCAATGAATCACAAATAAGACCAATTACCTCACCAACACCACACGGAGAGACAGAGGGATGGGGAGGAGAGACAAATGGAAAATGGAGAGGTGGAACGAAAGAAGTATCAGTATCAGTCAGAGAGAGAGAGGGAAATAAAGCGAGAGAAAGATAGAGAGAAAGAGAGAGAGGCTTCAATAGAAGAAAAGGTGAAGGGAGAGTGGCAAGGTGGAGGGATGGGTAGGAAGAAAAAAGCATCAGAAAGAAAGAGAGAGAAACAAAAGGGAGAGAGAGTGGACGAAAAGGACAAAGAGGTGAGAAAGAGAGGGGGGTGGGGAGAGAAAGACAGGAGGAGAGAGAGAAAGAAGGAGAGATATACATATTAAGCCAGCCAAGCGTGAGAATCCCTCTCTGATATTGGGATTATTATTTGTATTTTCTTATGAAGGACTCGTTTGCCAGTGGAGTCCCATCAGCTATTCCATGTGATGGAATCACGGAGAGGGTATTTGTCTTCACGGGATTAGCCTGGCTTTGTCAGAGGAGGATATTCATTAACTCCAGTTGACATCTGGGATTGGCATCCTGATCTCGCTGAGAGAGAGGGAGAGAGACAAAGGGAAAGAGGGAGATATAGAGACAGAGATAAAGAGGGAGATGGAAAGAGGCAGAGGGAGCGAGAGAGCAAAAGATCGAGAGAGAGAGGGAGAGATAATGGTAAAAAGAGATGGACAGAGAGAAAGTCATCCCTTTATTATAATACTCCTGCCGATGCAGTGACACAAACTGTCACCCCCAGAATCAGAGCAGAAACGTTCCATTGTTATGCTGAACCAAACAGGGAGGAGGAGAGAGAGAAAACAGCAGGAGGGTCTAAGAGGGGACTAAGAGAGAGAGAAAGAGGAAGGGAAAGAAACTCAAATGTAGATAGAGTAAGAGGCACACAGAGAGAGAGCGAGAGACAGGGAAATAAAAAGAGAGAGAGAAAGAAGGAATGAGTGACACAGGAACAAAGACATACAGAAAGGGGAGGGTGAGAAGTGTGAGCATGACTCATGAAATATGCAGCAGAGCCTTCAAGCCCCCCCCTTTCCTGCCCCCCTAACCCCCCAGGTGTTCCCCTGTCTTCCCCTCACCTCTCTTGGCCGAGCAGAAAATGAGCAGCGTGGACGCTCAGGTGAAGCTGTCACTCCCCGTACCTCTATGGAATGTTAAGGCGCCTGGGGGGCTGTGCTGTTCCCTCTCCCCCGCCGAGTGAAGCCTGCGCTGGGTCATTAGGAGCGCCGGTCCCCCTGTCGTATCCGCAGGGGGAGAGGATGTGTAACGAACTGTCCAGGTCTGTTTCCGCTCGACCGCGTCGGCTTGTCAGGAGTTATGGGTAATACAGGAGCTCTGCAAACTCACTATGGAAATGACATGAGATCCTTCACTTTTCATGAGGTAGGGAGGAAGAAAATGGAGATTTACATTTGATATGATTCTGGGGGAAATATGCGGGATATGATTTCCTTATGTCTAAAAGTTTAATATTTGTCAATGTCAGCAGTTGTCTAAAAGTAAATTATGGTCCTGTACTCTAGCCTCCAAGAATGATCACTAAATAATTCAAACATCCATCTGAGTATTATACCTCAACACAGACTAATGCATTCACATTTTCTTGCCATGCGTGAGAGCTTGACAGGCTGTGACAGCCAACTGTCAAAAGGTCAGAGGCCAAAGGTCACCGACGGCAGGTGAGGGAAGGTGTCATGATATTATGACCCCTCAGTGACCCCTAGACAGATCCATTGTTACGCAACGGTTTGCTGGACCCACAGCCTGTTGCGTTGCCATGGCGCTCCGTGACGAGTGACAGCAGCTTAACGGCAGGGCAAGGGGTGCCCGCCGAGGCAACGGGGGTCGGAGGTTATTTTTGAGGACAGGTGGAAGAAAAGTGATATCACATGAGGAAGAGAACAGAGAGAGGGAAAGAGAGTGAAGAAGACGGACATTTATATTGATGAGAGAAAGACGGGAGAGGGACGCACACAAAGAGCAGGGAGAGAAAGAAAGAGAAAGAGCATACCAAGTGTGTGAGTGTGAGAGAGAGAGAGAGAGAGAGAGAGAGGAAGAAATATAGAGAGCGATATAAAGAGAGAGAGAGAGAGAGAGAGAGAGAGAGAGAGAGAGAGAGAGAGAGAGAGAGAGAGAGAGAGAGAGAGAGAAAGAAAGAAAGAAAGAAAGAAAGAAAGAAAGAAAGAAAGAAAGAAAGAAAGAAAGAAAGAAGAAGATAATGAGAACATTTTCCTCCAGTTAGACAGCCGGAGGCCTCCATTCCTATCCAGACTCCTGTTTCATTTCCCTCCGTTTCAATGAGAGCCTGTTTCTCTCGTTAGAGTCCCACTGATTGGTCCGTTCGTCTCATCACCCGCTACGTTCCTGGGTCCCTCAGCAGCGTTCTAGGAATGCCATGTATTATTTAAGGAAGCTCACGGGCAAGGAGAGCTCTCACGTAACTCGGCGACATTCCACTGCTTCACTCTGAAGGCTAAACACAGCTAAAGGAGATCATTGGTTCAACCATTATTATTTTTATTTTTATAATGAGACTGCTTGCAATGTCGTAAACAGAATTCCATATAAAAACAAAATGACCCCAGTGACAGCTTTTTTTTGGTACGTTGTAATCTGTAGTAAGCAACTACACGGCTGAGAGCTGAAATTTGCTTTTGATTTGACAGTTTGTTTGCGATGCAACCCAATACAAGGTAACTTTTTTAAGTGCAGCCAAATGTTTCCATACTTACTTTCTAATCTAATCTATAAACCAAAGTCTGCCACTCTTCTTTAAAACTCAGGGGGATCAATTAAACTTGACCAGAGGAGAGTCACTTCTGGTTTGAACCTTTCTCAGTTGATTCCCCCATTTCTCTCCGCCTCTGTGATTGGAGCCTATTACTGCTCGTTTAATAGCACTCTCATTCAATGAGTGTTTTTTTGCAAACCTGGCGTTCAGAGAAAAAAGAAATCCTGTCTGCCCGGGGATAGAGTGCGGGGGGAAAAAAAGTTGGAGGAGACAAATAAGCCCTCATTAAAGTAAAACGGCTATTAGAGAAGAAATTACAAGTTTTTAGACAAAGTCATTTAAATTATGCCAAAGTAATTATGTTGTTGAATGGGGTGTTATGTGGAGTAGTTTATTTCTGTGAATAGATCTTTTCTGGCTTGTTTTAGTAACATTTTGTAACGGAAGTGTTTTCTAACCTCCTATTGTTCTGAAGAGGGCAATAGAATCCAGGGACAGATGCTTGACAAGATGTTTTACGTCTATAATTGACTTATTATACATTTTGTTCAGTAGTTTAAATGCAGTTAACTATATCTGAACTCCTTTCAGTTGTCATTAAGCAACACCCTAAGGTACAAAAGGTAATGTATTAGCTTCTGAAAAGTACGTCATAAAACATAAATATTAAGAAAACATTTGAGTAGACGTACAACGTTAACGTAAAGAAACCAGGATTCTTAAACTTTACAGAAAACATTATTTACAAACAAATATTCAAAGATTGTCATATAAATTATTTTAGAGCTGGAATCTATGCCTGCACTCGAGCCAGGGCATCCTCGAGCAATCTCAACTCTGCAATCTTAACAGGCTGATGTATTTTCCGTTTCAAACCGGAGCTGTCAGAAACATCTGAGCTTGGTAAGGATTTTCTGTCAGCTTTCCGATGTAAAGTACGGCCTCTGGCGCAGCCCACGGCACCTACCTTATAGCTGTTATATAAAGACATGCACACGCACACACACACACACACACACACACACACACACACACACACATATAGACAAACAGACAAACATGTTCACACACACACACACACACACACACACACACACACACACACTCACAAACATGTCCACATGAGCTCAAATAAATGTAAACATTCACATACGTACATGAGCACACAGATACACACATGCAAACACACCCACACACACACACACTAAAAAGCACACAAACATGAGGCTGTGTAGATATCAACACTCACACACACACATGTACACACAAACTTCATCAAAGCCATTCCCCTTTCCTTTGCTCAGTGAGCGTGTACTGCCCTGAACCAGAACAGCAAAGGGGACACGCAGCCTCCCTTGGCCGATTTTGGTTTCTTTCAACTTCAATCCCACCCCCTTCCCCCCACACCCTAAAAATCTAAAGCCTGAGGCTAAATATATGCCTTTTTCAGTCGTTCAGTGTCCCAGCCCAAATGCCTGCCTTTACCAGGGCCCCAGTCCTATCTAGTCAGTCTAGATCTTTGTGTGTACACGTTTGTATGATGGAACGTTAGCATCCCTTTAAAATGTACGTCTAACGTCCTTTGTGAATAGACTCGACTAAGTGGTATTTTGCAGGAAGAGCGCTGTTGTTTATGATTTTTAGATTACACTATAGATGACAAAATCCAGAATAAAGTTCTTACGAGTCCCCACTGGGCACTGTATCATTTGGGCCCGCTTTCAGCACAAACACTTTCCAGAACGTTTCTGATGCTTTTTGGTCGTTCTGTCACAATTCTGACTTTTTTTTCCTCCAATAGCCCAGATGGGATTGTTTTGTTTAAAGAAGAAGTCGTGCTTTGGGAAAACTAAACTATGTCAGATTGAGTTGAGAAGAGGTGGACTTCCACTGAGTTTGAAGCATAAACATATTCAAAACAAGTAAATATCCAGCGATCAGTTCTCGTTTTTCTCATTCCTCATCAATTATGGATCAGCTTTTCCTATTAATAATAAAGCAATATTTTCAGCTCCCAAATATCTATCCTTTCTTTTACTCAAAACCCTCAAATATTTATAGGTGGGACTGAGCACCGTAACACAAACACATTTTTTTTTCACGTGCATATTTGTGCGTGTGTAATCACACGTACACACGTGCCAGCGATGTGCGTGCATCTTGTCTGTAGCTTGGCACCCAAACAGGGAACTCTGTGCTTTGTCCACAAACCTGCTTAAAAAGTGTCTGTCAGCTCCCTTCCTTGGCACTTCTAAAAGGGGCTTTTCAACATGGCAACCCTATCCTCTCTAAATCCACAGCGATCAGTTTGGGGCGTCAGGCAGACTTTTTCCCTGCCAAAACTCCTGTCAAGGCTCCTGTTGGGAAAACGTGTCGCTAACGTCGTTATCAAGTTCAAAGAGACGGCCAGGTGTGTGGGTTCTGTGGCCCCGCTGCTCTGTTACAGAGGGTAGAGACTCTGTTACAGAGAGAGTAGAAACTCTGTTACAGAGAGAGTAGAAACTCTGTTACAGAGTAGAAACTCTGTTCGAGAGAGTAGAAACTCTGTTACAGAGAGCAGAGACTCTGTTTGAGAAAGTAGAGACTCTGTTACAGAGAGCAGAGACTGTTAGAGAGTAGAAACTAAGTAACAGAAAGTAGAGTCTGTTATGGAGGGAGTAGAGACTGTTATAGAAAGTAGAGGCTCTGTTATAGAGAGTAGAGACTTTGTTACAGAGCGTAGAGACTCTGTTAGAGAGAGCACAGACTCTGTAACCGAGAGTAAATACACTTATGGGGAGTAGAGACTGAGTGAGTAGAGACTGTTTGATAGAGTAGAGACTGTGTTATAGATTTGAGACTGTTATAGAGAGTATAGACTCAAGTAGAGAGACTATGTTATAGAGAGTAGAGACTGTTCAGAGTAGAGACTATGTTATAGAGAGTAGAGACTCAAGAAGAGAGTAGAGACTATGTTATAGAGAGTAGAGACTGTCAGAGAGTAGAGACTCTGTTACAGACAATATGGACTCTGTTGGAGAAAGTAGAGACTGTTTGATAGAGTAGAGACTATGTTATAGAGAATTGAGACTGTTATAGAGAGTATAGACTCAAGTAGAGAGTAGATACTCTATTATGGAGAGACTCTGTTATAGAGTAGAGACTCTGTTGGAGAAAGTAAAGACTATTACAGAGAGTAGAGACTTTGTTATAGTTTTGGAGACTGTTAGAGAGTAGAGACTCTGTTATAGAGAATAAAGACTGTTAGAGAGTAGAGACTGTTAGAGTGTAGAGACTTTGTTAGAGAGAGCAGACTCTGTTAGAGAGTAGAGACTCTGTGATAGAGAATAAAGTCTGTTAGAGAGAGTAGAGACTGTTCAGAGAGTAGAGACTGTTAAAGATGGAGTAGAGATAATTTGGCTTGGCCTCGGTACTTGGTTGGAGGCTTTGCATCAGAACCCCTTGTAGCTAAAGGGACAACACAATCACAACAACGCTTCACTGTGTGACTATCACACATTTTTCTTTGGACCCTGATGAATGAGAACGGGACAATAAAAAAGCGCAGTCACTATTTTTCCCTGGGAACATTTAAACTGCCCTATTTTGTCCGGTGATCAAGCTATGGGCAAACTTGTTTGGAAGGGAGTCCTTGTCATGTATAAGAGATGGCTTCACTGGCTCACTGTGACTCTGGAACTGAAACACTTTGGAAAGTCGTCTCAGAAGCAAACTGCTTCGGGAGAGAGAATACTCTCAAACTGAATTCAAACAAAAGCCGTCTGCTTTTTGTTATGTTTTTAGTTTTTTTTTAAAACCCATAAAAAATACATGAATCAGACGTTCCAGATATAAAAAGGACACTTCTGTCTTTCAAACGTGGAAGGGTGGGGTGGGAGGTTCTAGTTGTAGAAAGAGAGAGAGTTAGAAACGTGAAAAGCGAGAGAAGGCATGTGACACTTTGATAAAGAGACAGATTGAGAGAGGGAGAGAAAATTAGCGAGAGAAAGAGAGAAGAGGGGGATAGAGGCATGTGAGGCTATCATAGAATTATAGAAAGACAAATCAGGATAGATAGAAAGAGAGAAATACAGACAGAGAGAGAGGGGGAGAGGGGGATAAAGAGAAAGAGAGAAAGAGAGACACAGGCAAACAGAAAAAATAGAGAAACAGAGAAAGAAAAAAAGAAAGAAAGAAAGAAAGAGGCAGACAGAAAAAAGAGAGCGAAACACAGAGAAAGAGAGAAAGAGGCACACACAGGAAAAAGAAAGAGAGATGTACAGTTGCTTCCTAGTTCAGTGGGTGGGTTATAAAGCAAACCGAGTTCTGAGTGCTCTGTCCTTGTTGACTTCCTCCACATCCTGTCAGTACAGCATCACACCTGCAATGACCTCCCTCCTCCATCGATCCCTCCCTCCCTCCCTCCCTCCCTCTGCAGATGCAGAGGCTCAGGGCGGGCTGTCCATGTCAAACGTCTCTGTTTTTCATTCTGTTGGATTGCTGGTAAAGTGGGTGCTGTGTGTTAACAAGTGCCTCTGTTGGTGTAAATGTGACCCTCTTTGATTCCCTTTATTGATTCATCCTTTTCTCGGTTGGTTTTGGAAGCCTGCTGATTCTCATGCAATGTCTTTTTGTTTGTTTAATTATGCTTGTTTTTTGTTGTTGTTATGTAACAGCACGATATGATACAAAAGTGGACCAAATGTTTCAACAGCTTCAAACTTTTTGCAATATAGGTAAACATTTAATATAGCCTTCAAATCAAAGTGTGTTTAGATCTCGTAAAGCAGAAACCAACATTAATGCGTTTTTACAAAAATTGTTTAAATGTTTTTGTCTCACAGGGAATTAATGTGGGCATGCAGTCTGTGTGGCTTCCAGTATAGACCTCTGTGAGGAGAGTGACCCTTTTCCATGTCCCCTGTTCCAGAAATGTTCCAGGCTCCTTGACTCTCCATAGTCCACCCTGCCTCCTCTCATCCCTCCCTCCTTCCTTCCCTCCCTCCCTCCTTCCCTCCCTCCTTCCTCGTCCCCTGTTCCAATAGTGGAGGAGGACGGAGATTCACTCCCTGAGTGACTCCCCCAAGGCTGCAATGCTCTCTCTGTCTCTCTCTACTCTTCCTTGTCTCCTACCTCTCTCCCTCCCTCGCTCCCTCCCTCTTTCCAACTCTTCCCCTCTTCTTTCCTCTCTCTCTCTCCATCTCTCACCTCTGAATCCTTTCCCTGCCTCCCACCTTATCCCCCTTCTCGTTCAAACTCTCCCTACATCCCAAGTCATCCCTGCACACTCCTCCCCCCCCCTTCTCGATCCAACTCTCTCTCTCTCCATCTCTCAGCCCTGCATCCTCTTCTTCCTCTTTCCCTGCCTCCCACCTTACCCCCCTTCTTGTTCATTCTCCCTCCATCCCAAGTCATCCTTGTACCCCCCCCCCCCCCACCCTTCTAGTTTCAACTCTCTGTCTCTCCATTGTCAGGCCTGTATCCTCTCCTCCATCTTTCCCTCCCTCTTTCCCTCCCTCTCTCCTTGTCCTCCCTCCTTCCCTCCCTCTCTCCGTAGTCCTCCAAGCACCGTCCCTCCTCTCCCTTCCTTCCTCCCGCCATAGTTATCCCTGCATTCTCCCTCCCTCTTTCCCTCCTTATCTCTCTCCCTTCTTTCATCCCTCCCTCCATTCCTCAGTCAGAGCCGCCTGTTGCCATGGTTACCCTGGTCGGACGACTGTGTGAGGGAATGTCTCACTTCCTCTAACACATTACAGCACTTCACTCATCATCCTCATCATCTTCCTCTCTCTTTTCTCTTTCCTTCCTTTCTCTTATCCATACACACTATACCAGGTGCCTCTGAACGTTTTCAACACATACACACAAACATACACAGACAAACACCCCCCCCACACACACACACACACACGCACACACACAAACATGCACTCACACACACACGAACACACAAAAACACACACACACACACACGCACACACGTGTGTGCATGTGTGTGTGCAGTACACATACGTGGGTGGGTGTGTGTGTGTGTGTGTGTGTGTGTGTGTGTGTGTGTGTGTGTGTGTGTGTGTGCGCATTGTTGTGGCCAAATTTGGGCATCCTAGCGGATGTTCTGGCCTGGGATGTGGTTCAGGGGTGAGGGGATGGTCAGAGCAAAGGTCAGGTCACCGAAGAGATAATATGTGCCTTTTGGAGACACTGAAGGCTAGAAGTTTGTGTTTAAGTCATAATATTAAGTCATGTCTTAGTTTCCTGCGTATGTGTCTTTAGATATACTGATTATGAACATGTGATCCATCTTGTCCAATGAAATGATTGTTTATCTTATAGACCATATACTCATTAGAACCATGTCAACTAATCAGAACTTGCTATGTCGTTAGACTGATCTGACGGTAGTATTTTCTCTGTGTACAGACTCTGACTCAGACTCTGTAGTCATCAATAAAATTGTGCTTGATCTTTTCATGGTTTCTCCCTCTCATTAATTGGTTATTTTCTGTCATAGATTGAAATTATCCATTACAGTATGTGTGTGTGTGTTTGTGTATGTGTGTGTGTGTGTGTGTGTGTGTGT
>JAPMUY010003984.1:15000-20000 GCA_026901105.3 Galaxias olidus | reverse complement strand
TGGACTGGATTTTACTGGACTGGACTGGAATGGAATGGACTGGACTGGATTCTACTGGACTGGACTGGATTACATACAGTGTAGTGTGTAAGAACAGTACTCGTATAACAGTGTAGTGTAGTATGTAAGAACAGTACTCGTTTAACAGTGTAGTATGTAAGAACAGTACTCGTTTAACAGTGTAGTATGTAAGAACAGTACTCGTTTAACAGTGTAGTATGTAAGAACAGTACTCGTTTAACAGTGTAGTATGTAAGAACAGTACTCGTTTAACAGTGTAGTATGTAAGAACAGTACTCGTTTAACAGTGTAGTATGTAAGAACAGTACTCATATAACAGTATGTAAGAACAGTACTCATATAACAGTATGTAAGAACAGTACTCATATAACAGTATGTAAGAACAGTACTCATATAACAGTATGTAAGAACAGTACTCATATAACAGTATGTAAGAACAGTACTCATATAACAGTATGTAAGACATTACTCATATAACAGTGTAGTATGTAAGACATTACTCATATAACAGTGTAGTTTGTAAGAACAGTATTTATCACGTTGGTCCCCAATTAATCCCTGTTCTGTGTAAGGTGGTTAGTTTCCATTACAAACGGCATATTAAATGTCTTTTCAATATTAGTATTATCATCTACTTCATCTAGATAACTTGATTTATATATATATCCCTCTATGGTATGATGTTGCTTCTAGGCAACATACCCATTTTTGGCCTTTTACATTCACACAATACATCCCCAGTTATGATGCAATACTTTGAAAAAGAGGCAGGACCATAAGGAACCAATAGCAGTGTTTGAATTTGTCACATGACTCTCCGGAGGCCATGCTGAAGACCTTTTTGCAGACTGTCCCACAAGGATCAGCTCAGCCATTTCTCTCCACAAAAATTGTCTGTAAATGTCATTTCCTGCCCTTTTTCAGTCTGGAAAAAAATAGATTGCCATAATAGGTGAGTAAAGCTTAATTTCTGATAGGTTAATGTACTTTATTTGCTAATTAAGTAATGGAAACCTGTTAAAATGCAAATGTTGCCTTGAGGCAACACCGTACCATTATGGTAAATTGCTAATGTTGCCTTGAGGCAACACCGTACCATTATGGATTCACCATGACACCATGACATTGTGGTATTGTGTATTTAGGTATATACTGTTCCAAAGCATACCAGTCATTTAAATTTTCTTTTTATCTCTACAATTTAACCTAGATACATTTAATGTTAAAGTTGTAGTAAAGTAAAGTTCAGGCTCTTACTGTACACTGTAGGCTATAGTCTACTATTACATTGAACTTGAGTTTTCTTTGCTGAGCACTTGCTTATCATCATCATCATCATCATCATCGTCATCCGCTTTGTCCGGGGTCGGGTCGCGGAGGTAGCAGTTCAAGCAGGGCATCCCAAACTTCCCTTTCCCGGGCCACATTAACCAGCTCTGACTGGGGGATTCCAAGGCGTTCCCAGGCCAGTGTGGAGATATAATCCCTCCACCTGGTCCTAGGTCTGCCCCGCGGCCTCCGCCCAGCTGGACGTGCCTGGAACACCTCCCTAGGGAGGCGGCCAGGTGGCATCCTTACTAGATGCCCGAACCACCTCAACTGGCTCCTTTCTACGCAAAGAAGCAGCGGCTCTACTCCCGAGTCCCTCACGAATGGCTGAACTTCTCACCCTATCCCTAAGGGAGATGCCAGCCACCCTCCGGAGGAAACTCATTTCCGCCGCTTGTATCCGCGATCTCGTTCTTTCGGTCATGACCCACCCTTCATGACCATAGGTGAGAGTAGGAACGAAGATAGACCGGTAGATTGAGAGCTTTGCCTTCTGGCTCAGCTCTCTCTTCGTCACAACGGTGCGATAGAGCGACTGCAACACCGCACCCGCTGCTCCAATTCTCCGGCCCATCTCTCGTTCCATTTTACCCTCACTCGAGAACAAGACCCCAAGATACTTGAACTCCTTCACTTGGGGTAAAGACTCATTCCCTACCTGGAGTAGACAATCCATCGGTTTCCTGCTGAGAACCATGGCCTCAGATTTGGAGGTGCTGATCCTCATCCCAGCCGCTTCACACTCGGCTGCGAACCGATCCAATGAGTGCTGCAGGTCGCAGACTGATGATGCCATCAGGACCACATCATCTGCAAAAAGCAGTGATGCAATCCTCTGCCCACCAACCCGCAGCCCCCTGCCCCGCGGCTACGCCGTGAGATCCTGTCCATGAATACCACAAACAGGATAGGTGACAAAGCGCAGCCTTGGAGGAGGCCAACCCTCACCGGAAACGAGTCCGACTTACTAAATGGCATGACAATCGTGCTGTCCTTCTCCTCTCAACCTTTGCCTCAGCCAATCCAACGGTCTCCGTGAAAAGATGGGATAAGAAAAAAAGGAAGTAGTGCAAGTTACCTGCCCAAGTGTTGTGCAGGCATACAATAAGAGTATGGGAGGAGTGGATCTTCTAGACTCGCTGATTGCTCTCTACAGAACAAAGGTCAGGTCAAGGAAGTGGTATCACAAGATCGTGTTCCACATGATGGATTCCACTCTAGTGAATGCGTGGCTCTTGTACCGCAGGAACTGCAAGGACTGCGGCATCCCGAAGAAAGAAGTGTACAGCTTGCTGAAATTCAAAGCTGAAGTTGCCAGTTGCCTTTGCAACGAGAGGAAAGTCCTGAAGAAGAGGGGGAGACCATCACAGAATGTTGACAGAGGCCTGGCTGAGAAGAAGCGAAGAGGTCCTGCCTCATCACTGCCATCAACACCTGTGCGTCAGGACAACACTGACCATTGGCCTGTGTGGGTGGAGAAAAAGGGCCGGTGCAAATACCCTGGCTGTAAGGGTATAGTGAAAGTGCAGTGTTCAAAGTGTGTCACTTACCTATGCTTCACTGCTGAGAAGAACTGCTTCACGAATTTCCATAAGCAGTGAGATTGTTTTGTTAAATGGTTCATGTAAAGTTCGATGAAATATGCTTAGACTCTTCGACGCATTCATTCCAAATGGTTGTTCCACAATGGTACAATGTTGCCTGCAGGCAACATTCAGACAAGTAATCTTGTTAAAATATTAAAAAGAACTATTTTCATATTTTAAGTGGCATGCATTTTAACCTGTTGAGGCTATTTAGTATTTTCCATGTGTTTTTAAATAAATGTTGTACAAATTTGAAACAATAACGCATATTTTTCATTATTTACCATTATGGTACAGTGTTGCCTCAAGGCAACGCACCCCAAAAAGTACTCCCCAAAAATTATTTCTTGTAAATGTCTTTAGATTATGTTTATTTGGTCTATCCTATGACAAAAAAACACTCCAAAATTTTTTTCCCAACTGGCATCATTATGCGTACCATAATATATATATATATATATATATATATATATATATATATATATATATATATATATATATATATATATATATATATATATATTTGGCTGTTATCTTGATAACCGATGCGGAAAAACAATTACACTGATCAACAAACCTATAGCCCTTATCCTCTCTTTATTTTTAACAATTAAAGTTAGCGAGCCCCTGAAGTAGAGGGCCCCTTGGTGCCTCGCTAAGGGCCCCTAGCCCTAATAAGCAGTGTCAGTGCTGACTTACCGGGTTGATCACCAGCACTTACACTGCTGGGCCAATGTGCGAGTATTCCCTGGTACCTGGAACACACACAGCAGATAGGCTCTCTGAGTCTTCTTTCTCCTTTTCTTCCCTTCTTTTTCTCTTATTTCTTTCTCTCTCTCTATTAATCTCTCTCTCTCGCTCTCTCTTTCTTTTCCACCTGCTCTCTTTATCCTCTCCCCCCCCCCCACCCCCCCCCCCTCTCTCTCTCTCTCTACACGCTTCCTTGAAATCGGATGATCTTAATGCATTCACAATGGTGTGTGAATACTTGCGGAACCGCCCGCGCCCATTAGTCTGTTCGCCCGCCGATGAGAGCGGAGATAGAGGGACTAATGAGGCCGCTGGAGGATGTGTTCTTGTCGCTACGACTACAGAGGTTTTTGTCACCGCGACTACCAATGCCTCGTCGCCACGACAACCGGCGTCTCGTCGGATATGCGAGCGGTCCACGCATCTAGGACGACCCGCTAACGTTCTGAGATATGCGTTCTCTCATGCGCACTGCTGCACATGTTATGCAGTGATTAAGTAATCATGGATGAGTTATTGTTTTAGCGAACGGTTACTGTCATGTGATCTCGGCTGATTGGACGTAACACATTGTGTCAGTGTGTGTGTGTCTTTTCCTGTTGGAAATTTACATCATTGTTTCTCCTCTGTTTTCCCAGACAAGTGATTGCTGATGGCAGAATCGTTTAGAGTCTGCAGGACCATCCTGCAGTAGCTACATCCCCGGTGGCGTTGACAAGATAGGTCTGATGGCCTGCTAAAACACTTTCAATCTCTTCATTTCATTCTGTCTCTTCTGATGTCAGAGGAACCACAAGACATCATAACATACATTTTCTCTACACTCATTTAGGGTGCAATAGATTTGTTTGGCTGTCACAATGTGACATTGTCTCGTGGTATTGTGTATCCCCAAACAGGAAATCATCACCCGAAAAAACCACAAAAAAACACTTATAATGCATCAATAAGATAAAAAGATAGATTATTAGATAGCCCAGAGCACGATATTTTTATTTTACAACAATCACCCCCCTCTGAAAATCCAGAGAAAGTAGCGCACATGTCAAAACCTCCAAGCGGTATATGTGACATGTAGGAATTACAGATCGGGGATAACGCAGTCTGTTTGTTTAGATTAAAGTTTAGATTAATACCCCGTTTTTCCAAAGCCCCCAACGTTCACGGTCTGTTGTCTCGGCAACACACACAGCCCGGTTAAGGAAAAGGTCTTGGCGCTGGATCTTATCTCGTCCTGCACGTTTCTGGAGGCGTGCGCATCCTTTTAGGATCTAAGACGGAGATCTGTTTGCCATTAACATCACTCTGACCTTT
>JAPMUY010003984.1:0-10000 GCA_026901105.3 Galaxias olidus | reverse complement strand
GAGTAATGCCAAGATAAGTATTCCAATTTTCCTTTCGCACTTTTTAATTAAAAAACTCTCCAGATTTTTCTTTTTTTTCCCTCTCTTCTTGATCTTGTAGTTGGATCATCGGTTCTTAATGAGGGTAAGGTATTTCCGCAAGGTCATCCCATCATCCAGGCTCTCATTGGAAAAATCTCATCCTTAATAGACAATTCTGTTGAAGTAGACAGTCTCCTAACCTAAGGGGAGGAAACTGCATGAGCAATGGATGACAGGGCTCAGCAAAGCATCTGGGGTGGAGGGGCGGGGATGGGGGGGGGGGGAGAAGGGGGGTTGTAGTCTGCACTTTTGTTTGTGTTTTTGTTTATCTATGGTTATTGTTTGTTTTGGTTCTCAGTATGTGTGTGTACAGTAAAGAGGGGATTGTACCAAGCGACCCGTACGTTTGATGTAACTTACCGTGAACTTACAGCATTTATAGAGTTCACACTCCCATTACAATGTGGAGCTCCTTTATCCTGGATGAAATAAACTTGTAAACTTGCACTGAATTTATATTTACAAAATACTCTACGTCCCCTCCCTCACACACACACACACACACACACACACACGCACGCACACAAATACACCCATCAATCTCTCTGCATTGTCTTTGCATGGTTTGAAAGTACTCAAAACACTAGCCATTGTACGCCATAAAGTAGTTCACGCTAGATTCATAAGCTTAGTTCACCATATGTATGCTTTGCATTTGCGTCTGTGTATGGTTAAACTTTGCAAGCAACAGCCACATGTTGAAAATCACTCTCTCTCTCTCACACACACACACACACACACACACAGAGCAGCCAGTCCACCTGTTTGGTCCTCATCAGGGACTCTGAAACACACACACACACACACACACACACACACACACACACACACACACACACACACACACACACACACACACACACACACACACACACACACACACACACACACACACACACAAACACACAGACCAGCCAGTCCACCTGTTTGGTCCTCATCAGGGACTCTGAAACACATACACATACACTCTCTCTCTCTCTCACACACACACACACACACACACACACACACACACACACATACACACTCACACACACAGACCAGCCAGTCCACCTGTTTGGTCCTCATCAGGGACTCTGAAACACATACACATACACTCTCTCTCTCTCACACACACACACACACAAACACACACACACACACATGTACACACGTGGATGAAGCCAACATCCGCTGCGGTGAGGGGCCGACTAATGAACAAACTGTTGTGTTAGCGTGCTAACACTGCTGTTAGTGCCAGGCGCGCGCACATGTGTGTGTGTGTGTGTGTGCCTGTGTCTGTGTGTGTGTGTAGCTCGTCGAGGGGGTAGGCCCCTGATAGCTGGTTTCCCTGCCCCCTCCGCCTTCACCTTCCCTGGGGAACAAGCCAGGCCTTTGATCCCTGGCCCACCAAAGCCTGCCAGCAACATGAGGGGGAATAATTCACTGCCTTCTTGATGTACCCTTAGGCACAGCAGGGTGGTAACAGATTACATGTAATGGGGGATTATGTAATCAGATTACAAATATTGCAGATTACATGTAATAGGGGGATTTGGTAATCAGATCACAATATTTTTGGCATATTTATGTAAATGGTGGAGAGAAAAACAACAAGTGTAATCTGATTACTGTTAATCTACTCAACTGTGGTTTTGCAGCAGTATCAGGAAAAGCTCACAGTCTCAAGTCACTGTTGGACAATCTGTTTTTTTATATATGTAGCTAAGAAATAGCCCATTGAATCAGTATGTTCATGGTTTTAGTTGTATTCATCTAAATGGCACAATTCCAGATCTCGGATCTTTGCCATTTCATAAATTGACACGCACCTTTTCCTGCCATTTAAATAATTTCAACAAATAACTTACTACAGCTGCTGTGTCTCTGGATTTAGCAACGCCACAAAGTCATGAAATCACTTCTTTAATGTATTATTTAATTGAGTTGCCAATGTAATCTATATCCTTGCGTATAACTTTGCTGCAATCACACATATCGTAATATCATTTAGTATGGTTACAAACATCAATTATGTAAATTAAACTTGAGTGCAATTAAAAGGTTTTGGGCTGTCTAAACGGTTGTTGAAGTGAAGCTACATTGCAGAGGGGCTCAATGTATATCCCCTCAACAACACGAACAGAAACGGTAGATCAAATGAAATATGGGGTTTGAAAGGCATTTCATGACTGCAGTCAGCAGGTAACCATATGCTTCCTGTAAAGTGTGTGTGCAGTGTGTTTGTGTGTGTGTGTGTGTGTGTGTGTGTGTGTGTGTGTGTGTGTGTGTGTGTGTGTGTGTGTGTGTGTGTGTGCATGTGTATGTGTGTGAGTGGAATGGAGAGAATGTATTTTTTTTATATACAGCCTGTTATAAATAAATGAGAGGGGGGGGGGGGCACATTATTGACAGCAGGATTTGAAATCCTTTTTTTCTCCTTAACCTGTGGTTGCCTTGGTCGTTTCTGTTGTTGCTGTCTTTGTTGACGGATTCTGAGTTCAGGAGCAGTTACACATTATCGTTTTATTAACATGCCCTTGTTTATCTGAACGGCTTTTATTTGAATTTTTATGTCCTGTATTCACATGAGTTCATAAATAATAGATCTGATCTCTGAGCCGTACCTAATGGACGGACAACATGCTGTTTCAATCCTTTTCATAAAACACACTGTTTAACTGACACACACCCTCTCTTTCTTCCCCTAAAACTTGTCCGACGTATCATAATCCAGTGGGAAAGTAATTTAGTCATCAATGCATTACATAAACACAGACACCGTTTGATCCTGGGAATAATGAAGCTCTATGCACTTTACATGTACACCAAGAGATCTTCCACGGAGTTAAAGAGAGCGTCCTGATCCCACAGTTACCGAGGCAACCACTGGCTTAGTGTATTACAGCAGAGATTACTGGATAATAGTTACCACCCCTTATTTTCTATATTCTTTGTGTGCGTGTGTGTGTGTGTGTGTGTGTGTGTGTGTGTGTGTGTGTTTGTGTGTGTATGTGTGTGTATGTGTGTGTTTGTGTGTGTGTATGTGTGTGTGTGTGTGTGTGTGTGTGTGTGTGTGTGTGTGTGTGTATGTGTGTGTATGTGTGTGTTTGCCCGTCAGTCCTGAGATCCTGTCATGATAGTCTCCTAGAAACAGTTGTGAAATGTGTTGAAACAGAGAAGTTTGCGATGGAGCCAAGGCATTGTTGCAGGCTTATATGGCTAAAGATAACGTGTCTCTGTGTGTGTGTGTGTGTGTGTGTGTGTGTGTGTGTGTGTGTGTGTGTGTGATTGCGTGTGTGTGTGTCTCTGTGAATGTGTATGTGTGTGTGTGTGTGTGTGTGTGTGTGTGTGAGTGTGTGTGTGAATGTGCATGCGCGTGCGTGCGTGTGTATGTCTGTGTGTGTGTGTGTGTGTGTGTGTGTGTGTGTGTGTGTGTGTGTGTGTGGTGGGGGGCAGTGATTTGTTCTCATTAGGTCATGTTTTGTACTATGGATGTTCGATAGCAGTAGGGGAGAGGGTGAGCGGTTGGTTGGGGAAGAGTCACAGACAGAATCTCAGATGCGTCAGCCTCTAAATGCCAATATGCCCTTTGGAAAGATCAGCTTTGCTGAGCAGAGAGCCATGCCTCACAACTGGCTTCTGCTATTTACTCTCCCTCTATCTTTTGGTCTCTCTCTCTCTCTCTCTCTCTCTCTCTCTCTCTCTCTCTCTCTCTCTCTCTCTCTCTCTCTCTCTCTCTCTCTCTTTCCATCTTTTTTCCAGGTCTTTCTTTTTTTCTTTCTTTTTTTCTTTCTTTTTTTCTTTCTTTTTTTCTTTCTTTTTTCTTTTTTTCGTTCGTTCTTTCTTTCTTTCTTTCTTTCTTTCTCTAAATGTTTTCCCGTCTTTCTTTTTCTTCTTTCTCTTTTGTCTGTAGTTGTATTCCTCCGTCCTCCCGTCTCTCCCTCTTTCATTCTCTCACTTTTTCAGTTTTCCATTGGGTGCAAAAAACAAACAAAATTATATATAATTTAAACTGTCTTATTGAAGAAAAACATTCCTGTTGTGGACCACATTGGTCCAAAACAATCGAGGGAAAACAAAAACACAGACACACACACACACACACACACACACACACACACACACACACACACAGTATCTGTTACGAGGGAATGGCGGAAGGAATGGAAGTGATCTTACATTCAGAGGGGAGGGAGAAGCTGTAGGCCACAAGACTGAAAGGAGAGAAACAGAGAAACAGACAAAGAGAGAGAGAGAGAGAGAGAGAGAGAGGGAGAGAGAGAGAGAGAGAGAGAGAGAGAGAGAGAGAGAGAGAGAGAGAGAGAGAGAGAGAGAAGGAGAGAGAGAAAGGTGGGGAGAATGGGAACATCATGATTGAATCTGGAGGCAGTCAGCAGGGGAAGCCAATGACTCATTTCCTCCTCCTCTCCCTCGTTCCCTTTCCCTCTCTCCTTTTCTCTCTCTCTCCCTCTCTCTCTCCCTCTCTCCTTTTCTCTCTCTCTCTCTCTCTCTCCCTCTCTCCTTTTCTCTCTCTCTCTCCCTCCCTCTCTCCCTCTCTTCATCCTTCTTTGTGTGGAGAAATGTGAGGAGAGGAGAGAAAGTTGTCTCATAGCTGTCAGCTGCAGGAACGATACGTCACACTACTTAGATACAAAAGCTGTCTCCCTTCCTCCCTCCCTCTCTCGCCCTCTCCACCACTCCCTCTCTCACTTTCACCCCTCTCCCTTTCTCCCCTCTCACTTTCTCCCTCTCTCTGTCTTTCTTTCTCTCTCTCTCTCCCCATGCCTCTCCCTCTCCACCTCTCTCTACTTCTTCTGTGTGACAATATCAGGTTCCTAATGCTTCTTAATGCACAAATGACAGCGGCGTTCCTGGGAGGGACAAATGGAGGAGTAAGCGGGGAGATGGAGAAAGAGAGAGAGAGAGAGAGAGAGAGAGAGAGAGAGAGAGAGAGAGAGAGAGAGAGAGAGAGAGAGAGAGAGAGAGAGAGAGAGAGAGAGAGAGAGAGAGAGAGAGAGAGAGAGAGAGAGATGGAAAGTAAGGAGAAAAGGTGAGAGACATGAGTTGTTATTTTTCCTCTAATATGAACCTGACTGGGGGCCTGTTACATGTTTCTCTGTCCAATGGCAGACTCTGATACATGCTGTGTAACCAGGAAGTCCTCATCCTCGGCAACCGTTGAGGTGGAGCCAAACACTACTTCCTGATAGCAACCAGTCTCCATGGTAAATACATGAATACCTCTTCAGCAGCACATCAACTCTGCGCCGCCTTAGCCAAGTTTAACCCAGACATAAACTACGTGAAGCGCCTTCCTCATGTCCATTAGGTGCGTTTTTATCTATGATTATTGTTTTGTTCATTTCATTTAGTTACATTTAACTTTTATGTTTGTCTTTTTTTTTTGTGCACGTCGAGTACATACATTAACATGTTATTGTTACTACATTATGAATTGATCAATACAACGTAAAGTACATGTCTACATAAATAATGGTGATGTCGCAGTCTGACCTAGTGAACACTGTGAGCTAAACAGCCACCTGTGAAACATGCAGTAAAACACCTTAAAGTGCCCCGCCCAGTGGAGGAAGCAGAGGCCATTTTGGGGTCGGTGTGTGGGGACTGTCAGAGCCAACATGGAATCCCTTTTAAGAACAGGAAGTACGCCTTAGGCTCAGCCTCCATCTGGGAAGCCGTTTAACTCAGCCGGACTTCAGCTCCAACACACACAAACACACACACACACACACACACACACACACACACACACACTGACTCACTTACGCCCCTCATCTACTCACACACACCTACACACTCACACTCACACACACACACACACACACACACACACACACACACACACACACACACACACACACACACATTCTCTCTCATACTCACACTCACACTTACATACATACATTCACTTACACCCCTCTCATCTACTCACACACACAGCCACACTCACACTCACTTACACACACACACACACACACACACACACACACACACACACACACACACACACACACACACACACACACACACACACACACACACACACACACACACACACACACACACACACACACACACTCACTTACACCCCTCTCATCTACTCACACAGACACACACTCATGCTCTGCTGTATTTGTGTGTTCGGGGAAGGGATGACCTTTCCGCTGACACAGAGCAATCTCCTCCTGTGGATCTGATACTAAGAGCTCTTGTATTCAAAGCGCTTTAGGGAGTCTTCCTGTACTCTGTCTTCATAGCAGAGCTCTGTGCTGTACATGGCACATATGGAGGGCCAAAGCTGCCAAAATTCTAAATAAATACATAAATAAAGAAATGACTCAAAAATAAATAAAATGCCATGGATTGTATTTTCCTTTGTATTACCTCCTCTATTTATTTACTTTCCTCTTTGCATTGCTTTATTCCTTTTTATGTTTCCTTCTACATTTGCTTTGCATTTCCGTACTTCCAATTTACTTTTTTATTTTTGCATTTATTTCTTCAGAAGTTGCATTTTACATTTCCTTTTGGGATTTAATTTTACATTTCTGTATGCATTTCTTCTTCATTATGCAAATGATGGGGCTGACATTCAAAATGTGTCACGGGGTCAACTCTTTGTCTATTGGTTGATGGACATCAGAGTGCATGGATTGACTATACATGCCTTTCCCCAACGCCGGTGACTGTCAGCAGAAATGGCTACCTCCAGTCAGGAGATTGCTGCTGAACTGAGGTGTTTCGCTGATCTATCTTTAAATAATAGTGTCAGTCAGGAGGGACCATTTGCTTTATTGTGTGGACGCTCTGACTGACAGTGCGTTTCAATTAGCAGCATATACAGACATAGATGTTGACCCTTTTGTTCTTAATCATTTGGAGGAAGTGTCTCATAGCCTGAACATGTCCGTGTATCACACTGGGACAGTGATGAAGTCATCAAACAGTCTTATCTTCAGAATGTTTGTTAGGTTTAGTAAACGTTTATGAATAACGACAAATGAACAAATTGTCAGTTTGTCTAAAAGGGTGCACTCACTGTTTAACCTGTCTAGCCAGTAGCCATAGTGCCTTCTCCTAGTTTGATCGCTGAGACTGAAAATGATAGCACCGCCTGCTCATTTGCATGATGAAGAAGAAAGGCAAAAGTCTGATTGATATACTGTAAAATATGAATAGAATATGGTTTTACAAAGACATAGGTCTATCTATAGTATCAGCGCAGACACCTCTAACCAGTTGTCAGGGGCAACAGCAGAGCAGGCATGTAGATGTAATCCTAACGCCGGCTATCCTTTGTTAGCCATAGCCGACGCCGCTTTAGAAAGTAAGTGGTAACATCTGCTCATAAATAAATTCTACTCTATTAGCTCGGCCAGCGAAAGCTGTCAGGAACACCACGGCGCGGAGAAGCGTCCTACTAGTCGTTTTTTTGTTAGTAGAATTTGTTGTTATTTTTATATGTATTTTTTTTTAATGTTTTTGTTAATACTTATATTTCTCGTGGCAGCAGTTTGAGAACGGCCCCGTTGGCTCGTGTCCTTGCTTTGAGAAGCGGACCCGGGCGCCGGGTGACCTTCCGGACCCAAATACTTAAAGGTCGTGGAAAGGTCAGCGTCAGGAAGGATACTGTGCAGCAGGCTGTGGATCTCGCTCTCTTTCTCTCTTTCTATTTTCTTCTTTCTCTTTTTCTCCTCTTCTTTCTCGTTTTCTCTCACTCACTCTCTCTTTCATCTGCCCTCTTTTTTCTTTTTTTGCTCTCTCCTTTTTCTCTCACTCGTTCTCTTTACCACTCTTTCTTCAAAGGTGTGCTCCATATAGCCCATATATATTTTTGTCTCTCTCTCTGTGTGTGTGTGTGTGTGTGTGTGTGTGTGTGTGTGTGTGTGTGTGAATAAATATTTAAAATATATGGAAGGCCCTGGAGACATGTGGCTACATACTCATCCAGAATATAGATTAGCAGCAGTTCTCTCTCTCCCTCTCCTCTCTCTCTCTCTCTCCCTCTCCTCTCTCTCTCTCTCTCTCTCTCTCTCTCTCTCTCTCTCTCTCTCTCTCTCTCTCTCTCTCTCTCTCTCTCTCTCTCTCTCTCTCTCTCTTCTCTCTCTCTCTCGCTCTCTCATTCTCATTCTCGCTCTCTCTCTCTCTCTCTCTCTCTCTCTCTCTCTCTCTCGCTCTCTCCCCCCCCCCCTCTCTCTCTCTCTCTCTCTTTCTCTCATCCCCACAGAATGCTGCTGGACAAGGACAGGACGACATCCAGGAATCTCCAGACAGGCCCTGAGGCCAACAGGAGCGCCCCCCAGATGGGTGGCCCGAGGCTGGGCAAGGAGAAAGCCATCGCTGGGCTGTCTGTCTGCCACCTGGAGCAGTGAGGAGGGGGGACATCCATCGTGTGTGTGTGTGTGTGTGTGTGTGTGTGTGTGTGTGTGTGTGTGTGTGTGTGTGTGTACTAACATACACACAGAGATTGACAAAGCCTTAGAAACACACACAAGGTCAGACACACTCAATCAAACCAAACCTCATTTCAATCAATCCCCTGCTCTCTCTCTCCTCTCTCATTCCTACTTCTACATTTATCAAATAGAATCTCACCGACTCGACGGCGCTCTCTTTTCTCCTGTCTCTGTCTCTCTCTCTCTCTCTCTCTCTCTCTCTCTCTCTCTCTCTCTGTCTCTTTCTCTCTCTCTGTCTCACCCACTCACACTCACTTTGGCTCTCGCACACACACCGGCACACTCCCCACCGCGGCGGACTCCTCTCTTCTCCGTGAACATCTAGATGATGAGTGGTCAGGAGGCAGAGTGGACCGGACAGGAGAGAAACAGGCCTCCTCGAGAAGCGGCAGGTTTGTTCTGCTTGTCAGAGGATTTTGACCTTGAGAGCCTCCCTCTTTCACGCTCTCTCGCTCTCTCTCTCTCTCGTTCTCTCTCGCTGTCTCTTTTTCTCTCCCTCTGTCTCTCTCTCTCTCTCTCTCTCTCTCTCTCTCTCTCTCTCTATATATATATATATATATCTTTTTCTCGTTCTTTCTCTCTCTGTCTCTCTCTCTGTCTCTCTCTCTACCTCTCTCTCTCTCTTGTTCGCTCTCTCTCTCTCTTTGTCTCTCTCTGTCTCTCCTCTGCTGCGTCCATAGAAAGCCCTGTGCTCTCTCTCTCTCTCTTTGTCTCTCTCTGTCTCTCCTCTGCTGCGTCCATAGATGGCCCTGTGCTCTCTGTCTCTCTCTCCTCTCATCCTCTTCATAGACGATCCTGTACTCACGTTAGAGTTGAACCCATATGGAAAGAGACAGATTTTCTTAACATTTTTGACGGGCGTGTGACACCTGACTCAAAAATTGCTTTTTCAAACGCTGGAGGAGGAGCAGTTGGACCCACAAGTTGTCCCAAGAGGACCTCGAAGAATCCTGTCTGGGGGTTTTGAATATGAATAAAATGCATTCAAATAAATAAATTTAATAATACCAATCTGAATAATATTAATAAGAATAATGATAATACATGATTACAATTGGATGGAGGTCCAACACTCCACCTAACCACGTTCTCTGGTTCAATAACCCAGTTTAATAAAATATATTTAGATAAGTAGTTTAATGTAGTAAAAGTAAATAAGTATTTCATATAATATATTTATATAAATAGTTTAATATAGTATATGTATATAAGCAGTTTAATATAATATATTTGTATAAGTAGTTTAATATAGTGTATGTACTGTATATAAGTAGTTTAATATAGCCAACGTAAATAAGTATTTAATATAATACATTTAGATAAGTAGTTTAATATAGTATATGTATATAGGTAGTTTAATATAATATATTTACATAAGTAGTTTAAAATAGTAAATGTATATAAGTAGTTTAATATAATATATTTATATAAGTAGTTTAATATAGTATGTGTACAGTGCA
>JAPMUY010003982.1:0-28809 GCA_026901105.3 Galaxias olidus | reverse complement strand
TGTCATTATTCATTAGGATATCTTGAAATATGATTGCATGATCTCTCAAAAGTATACATATCATTGGATCAGCTGGAATGAAGGACCGAATCATACCCTTGTGTAACATATTAACCAACATTTTATTGTGGTCACTAGATGGCAGTATCCACAAGGGTATGATTAATCTCAGCCCTTCATTCCAGCTCCCCTCAAGGTTTACCCTCTTCCCATTTATATGGACAAATTAAGCGTGTAAAAGAGGCAATTAAAAAATTTGATTAATTTGCTGTGTGCAAGCGCAGTCCAAGGCATTCCAATGGACATTTTGGCTTTGCAATGGAAGTGAAAAGCCCAAAACTGTGACTGTAGTTAGGTCCAGAAAAATGGATCTAATAATAATACTAATAACTAGAAATGCATTTCCATAAGAAAATGCGGATGTGATTGCGTTTCCACCATCAGCAACCAGGCAGTGTAAGTGGCCAGCCCCCTAAAATAACCGCTACAGCACTACTACGTTCTCGTGTGTTGGTGGACAGCGCTGAACTGAACACAAGTGTAAACAGCTAAGTTCTTCCATTCATTGAAATATTGTGAATTATGTCAAATGTAGTCATCTTTAAGTTGTATGGGTAATTAGGAGACAGATACAAGTTTAATATATACAAGTTTGGCTGTTCCATGTCAATTAGTCTGAGTAACAGCGAAATGCAAAAAGTGTAGCAACGCAACCCTCCCCAGTCTCCTCGTGTAAGCTCAACCTTCGTTTTAAGGCTTCTGGCCGGCGTATCACACGTGGACAGCGCTGCAGACATAAAATCAGCAGCAGCCTATTGTCTTAGGTGTTTTTGCTTGTTCAATATTGATTATTTTACCATTGAAATACATTTTAAATAATCTTGATGAAACTGTGCTGCCGCCTGCTTAAATAGCCCATGTGTATCAGACAGTCTGTTAATTCAGACACTGCTTTATATTGTTGGATTTTGCCGTTTCAATCATGCTAGGGTAACAAATAAAAGGAGTTTGTTTTGCAGCAAGCAATTATTTATGGTGCCTTTAAGGTTATGTGTACTACACACATTTCAGCTAGCTAAAATTCACTTAAACAAATAGAATTCACATGCAGTAAGCAGCAGTATCACCACGGCATAATTAACTGGTTATTGACGGTACTCCCACTACATAACATCCAAATTGTGAAGATTAGCGTTTTCTAAAACACAACAAAAAACTAAATACAAAAAAACAGCGCCGCTGTTGAATGCCTTATGGAAACACTTGAATTGGATAGTGGCTAATAATGCCTATCGAGTCACCACAGTTCTTTTTTTAACGTTAAACAAATACAACGTAACTCACATTCAGTACGCAGTGTCTTACAAATAGCCGAAGTGCAGGTGGATAACCTTGCTTGATGTAGAGCTATGGAGAGTCCATCCTACACTAACTCGGGCGATGTAAAAAGCTTAAAGAAGATCATTCTGACTTAACTATCTCTCCCTTTGTGCTCGTCATCGCTGTTATTTGTTACATTAGTCCTTTTAGCCTTTTTACTTTTTCACCTTTGCACAAGCTAAGATTAAAAGATAGGAAGTTTCCGTGGCCTTTGAGATACTGCAGCTAAATTAAACCATCAAAGTTACTCACACCGTGGCCGTATCATAACGAGACTAATCGCATTGTATGGGTAGTTAGTTACTATGGCAAACTATAATCTACATGCATTTATGTCATTATTATTAGGATATCTTGAAATGCATTATCTCACAAATGTATACATACTGTACTATGCTAATTATAATTATATTATACTAAGCCTTGAGGGGAGCTGCAATAAAGGACCAAGATGAATCATACCCTTGTGTATACTGCCATCTAATGACTGCAATAAAATGTTGGTTAACATACATAACATGCATACACGCTAGATAATTAATTTCCTCTGGTAAAAACACAAGTAGCCTACCTCAGTTTTATCATTTAATTTAAGAAATTGTGGGACATCTAAGATGTAAGACAATTTGTTAGAAGGGAGAATGAAATAATTAGGCTACTGCAAGAAATTATTGAATTACATTTTCTTCATGCTAAGATAATAATTATGTAACTATGAAACTTTGGCTAATAAGCTTGCAAGCTGACATGGCTTGGCGTATGACGTTCCATAATGCCATTTAAATATACACAGGATAGGATGTTTTAATATCCATTATGCCATATTCCAAGATGAGCACTTCAAAAGACAATATTTTAGAATGGACTTGGGTTGAGAGCAGATATGTCATTGGGGTTATCAAGTGGGCACCCTCCATCCAAGATGTTTTGATAATTTGAGCCCACGACACCTCCAGAAGGCTTAACAGTGAGCAATGACGTCTCAGACCCACCCCCCTCTGTATCCCCTCTCGGCACGGCCAGATGTAAAAAAATTTAAAACAACTAAATAAATAAATAAAAAATAATACACATTTTTTTGTTGTTGTTTATTAAACTGAGAGATACCCCTATACCTGTCCCTAATTCCTATTCCTGCAGGCTTTCAATGCCAACTCTGCAGGGATACTTACCACCTGAAAAGAAGATGATCTTTCCCTACTCTGTTACTGCAGGCTTAATATATGACGCTCTGCAGATGTCCCTATACCTATCCCTATGCCTGCAGGCACTTTCTGCCAACTCTGCAGGGATACTTACCACCTGAAAATAAGATAATCTTTCCCTACTCTGTTCCTGCAGGCTTGATAAATGACGCTCTGCAGGAAAGGCTTACCTTTTATACCTTTGTCCTGAGATTAATCCTTTCTTGGATTTTCAGCATGATGTTCATCGTGATGCGTCGTATGACGCACACATCTTGTTGTCGTAAAGTCATATTATTATTATTATTATCAAGTGATGACGCACACATATTGTTATCGGGAGGTCATATTCTTCATATTAGGCAGATTTTTTGACCCTATCTATTCCATTCCTGTGCCAACAGGTCTTGGGCTATGGTGTGCAGTGCGCTTGCATTTTGCTAAGTGATCGGTTCACGTGTTATATTTTGAATAGTTATTTTTAATCGGTTTTTGCCCCTTTTGAAATGAATGAGTATAGAAAACCACGCCCCCCCCCCCATGCCTGCGGAAAACAATTCATCAGCTGCGCACATTAGTCATGCTAGTACTGGCAACGAGACTTCACTTACCACAGACGTACTTATTAATAACAGCAGGAATTGTAAGTGGCTTACTCTCAAAGGGATTGGATTTACGAGTACGCTGTATGGCAGCAGTAATTGTAAGTGGCCTACTCTCAAATATGTTTTCGTTGTGTAACAGGGCTAAGGGGGTAATAACTTATGTGAATGAAACGTAAAGGCTACACGGGGTTAGCTAACACTAGCGTTTTAGCTGTATTGTGTATATTGATAGGTTTCTAATTTAGTTTGTTTGAGGTAAACTTAGGCCAATGGAACACTTGTTACAGTATGGGTCCGTATACCTAAGTTTCAGTTGATTTTCCTTTAGACATACAGTTCAGTGAGACAATGCAGCAATTCAGGTCGTTGTACTGTTCCTACATTCTAAATGTCTGTTGAATTTTACATAGGGATCTTGAGTCGTGTTAGTTTTACTTGAACTCCCTCGCTTGGGGCAGCAACTCAATCCCAACCCGGAGAGAGCACTCCACCGTTTTCCGGCAGAGAACCATATAATCATTTATAATTTATACATTTTTAACTATTATTAATAAACATGCTTCTTAGAGGTCTCAGCTGAAATGCTACTCTCCCTACAAATTTTACTTTACGTATATGGTTCCTATGTGCAAACGGATGTGCAAATGTTCAGTTCATCATGGTGTATACGAATGACATTTAGCTTTTTGACATAATGAATACTTTTGTAATTATGCAAATATACCACTTAAACTGGTCAACTCTCACTGAGTTTTCATGCGAGACACACGGTTCATACATCAAAACACTCAGCTTGACATGCTGGATCATACAATGTAAACAATTGCAGAAAATATTATGGGATGTATGAGGTACAATCAAAAATGCTTAACAGAGCATCTTTGTCAGCTTTTATGTTGCAAACACCGTTCCAACTGCATATCACTCAGCTTGGCCAGCTTAGTCAACATACTAAAAATCATATTGATACATCGGATAATTTTGATGTTTTTACAGTTTTAGTGCCTGTCCCATAGACTTAGTCAAGTTGTAGCTCAGTGTCCGTTTATAGTACAGACATGATTGATCTATGTACATACTCAGGAGAGGTTACTGATTAAAGTTGGAAAGCTTCATTTTAATAACATTTATACTTTTTGAGTTCTGAAATGCATGATGGGCTATGGAGCCTCATTGACTTCCATTCAAATTGTAGCTCAATGACTGTTAATGGTAGACTTAAGATCAAGGTGTCTTAATACTCAGTACAGCATACGGATTAAAGTTGGCCAGTCATTGAGCTACAATGTGTGTGTGTGTGTCTGTTTGTACATACACACAAATATATATATCACATTTAATATATTATAATACATTTATCATACAGTATATTTACATATATACATATATAATATATTTTTATGCGGTTTAAAATATGTTATAGTATATAATGGGCTTCATTGACTTCCAGTCTAATTGCATACGGTTTCATACAGTTACATGCTGTATATAAGGTTACATTAAACATCCAGAATCCACATGTTTTATTGTTTTAAATAGTTTACATTCAGTAATACATATTTTAGATGTAAGGTTTAGACAATCTTACTGGCATACAGCACATGCGTAGTGGGCACACATTTCTTCAGGAGATGTAATATTATGCACATTAATGCATTTTTTTTAGATGGTAGTTTTCGCCCCAAATGATTCATAAGAACGGTTGGTGAATGAGGCCCATTGCTTTTATGCGCTTTTCTACCAGAGTAATCATTCAAGCTATATTGTATAACACACTGATATTATTATATTATTGATGATTTAGCTTCTGACATTCACCAATTTGTTCTTATTTGAGACTTGTTCTTGTGTAAGAACAAAATCAACGAATACTCAAGAGCATACTTACGCACATTTGAGGGCGGAATGTTCGTTCTAAAATAATTTGTTGTTACGTTTCCATAAATTCTACAATTAGTTGTAAAATATTATTGCAATAACTACAATATGTTTTATCATCGCTGGTGCTGCGAGTTCTCAACGGGCTAAAAACATTCAAGCTTAACCCAGACCGGCCCGGCCAACTTCTGGGCCAAATCTGTAGCACGGACCGAATTTATCTAAATTTACGACCCGAGCCTGTGTTCTGCAACTAAACTCTGTGAATAAAGTAAAGCGGACACAAGCTGAATAGCGGGCAGTGAGGCAATAGGAAAACATACATAACTTAATGGCTGTGTATTAATAAATTTCTGTTGGCTAACAATACTTTTCAAAGATACAAATAGGCTTGTAAAGAAGGTGCTTTGGTACAATCAAACACTGCCCAGGACCTTCACCATAACAGACTTGTCTTGTACATCATGCATGCAGGCAGTGCAGCAAACTGTGCAGTTGTTTGGGTGCAGCCGGGGTCCGGTCTAGTTGTGTGCCCTTCTCCGTATACAGCATTCCATGAACGAGTAATATCATCCCATTTTTTTTTTTTTGTGTTATTTTATATCCACTACAGATGCTACTAAAAATGACAATTAGAAGAAATGGGATTCATCAATATAAGAACATAGGTGCGGACACTTCTGCGGTATACGAACACGTGGTGAATCCGACATAGACTTTCATATTTGATCTTAAGACATTTCCTATAAGAAAAAACTTCGAAATATTGGCGAATGAGGCCTATTGTTTTTAGAAAACACAGGGATGATATACACAAATGGCTTTGTGGCTTGCTTGCCTCATACTCCTTTTTTTTTTTATAAGAGATTTACTCAAATTACAATACCAATACACTGGTTTCTCGCTTACAACTGATGTGAGGTATTCGGTTTGACAAAGATTGGTTAGGAAGAGAATTGTAGAAACATGCCCTTATCCCAGAAACTCAACTCTTGAGCACAGAAAAAATGTATTCTGCAAAACTGAAGTAATTTAATTACCATTTTATTTAATTTGTAATTCAGTTAAGCCCTACATGCTCTGGGTGAATCCTTTAATCACCAACATCCACAGCTCTTGACATTAGACCTTTGCCAAGAAAAAAAGCTAAACCCTGTAACTCAAAAGGGAAATTTAAAGTCTACTTATGCTCTTTGTACTAACATGAATAATTTTTTATACATTCAAAGTATAAAGATTAAAGATATGAAGATGTTAGTTTGACTATAGTAGTGATGGGATACGCAGAGCTTCAATGCTCCCTCTAGGCTTTTGTGGTTAAATGGACCGAAAAGAAACAACAGCAAGCAGTTAATTCAAATTTAGACATATAAAGTGCTTTAACCCAATCAAATTGTTGTCAGATAGCAAAGGTTTGTTTGGATGGCTTGACAGAGCTTCATATTCTGGTCAAATAGGCAAACTGTAAAATTGGTCCTCCATAGCAGTGTTGCCAAAAACTGGTTATAACTAATCTTATCTGGTGGTAACTATGGCTATGATCAGGCAAATGGAGGCCACCAATTTACTCAAAGGGAAAAAGGGTTAGCTGTGTCGATGCACTGAGAAATGACTTGATGTGGTTAAATTAAGCTGTCTCTGTAGCAATGAGCTTGGCACAGAGGGAGCACTGATTGGTTTACTGGTGTCACATCAGAACATCAAGGTCATTGCTCTGGTCCTCTTCTGTAACGCGCAGTGACAAGACCTCCTCATTGAGAAACAAGCCGCTGAGTCGCTCTTTGCGTGCCTGGCGCTGCTCCTTTAGTTGGCGCATGCGCAAGGCCTTCTGCTGCAGCTTCCGCTGCTTGGAGCGCTTCTGTAAGGACAAAATGACAGGATACAGAGAAGCTACATAAAACCCACAAAATAAAATTGCTTACCTTCTGTTCTGTGAAAATTTTTTTTTTTTTTCAGTTTGTTTTACACCTGATACAATGACGGCCTGGCCAATAGTCTAAGTGAGAACTGGTTTTTAATTGACGTTTTCTGGTAAAAAGGAAATCTGTTTCGTAAAAAGTAAGACTTTCCATAATGTTTCTATGCTACCCATTAGTAATGTAACATTCAGAATTAAACCATTCGGTACGGCCTCATCAGTTCAGTCTGCAATTGTGCTAAATAACTACGCAAAATTATAAATCACAAAAAAAAAACATCATGGTTCATCTGAATACATTTTTATTTTATTTATAACACAAAAACACACTTATATCCTATCTGTGTGAATGAGCTTCAAAATTCTAAAGTCGCTTCACACAGCTTTTAATTTCTTCCGGTGCAATCTAAATAAAAATGTTAACGTATTAAACAATCAACTCTGAAAAGCGGCAGAAGTGTGGGGCAAGCTACTGACTAGTGAAAGTATGTAGCAGGCTGTGTTCACTATTTCCACCTGACTATACAGTTTAGAAAATGCTTTGGTTTCCAAATGGTACAATTCACCAATGCAAAATCGTCAAATCTATAACAGCACATCATTAAAAGGTTGGTATGATCAATAATAAAGAAAAACTAGTTAGAAATACAAACGTTGAATACAACTTCGGACTATTTCTTTATACGAACAGATCCTTGAGCAATGTAATGAGACACATGAAGTATGCTCGTGCTGAGGGGCGGGTTGTTAAGTTGTTGGGTGGCGGAGTTTAATTCGTATATCACACGTATATTGGCCAGTGAGTTTTTAAGACCCCAGTATGCTCCAAGCGAAAACAAAATAGTTTGCTTTTGCCGGAGGTACAGTGCATCCGGAAAGTATTCATACCCCTTCACCATTTCCACATTTTATTATGTTACAGCCTAATTCAAAAATGGATTAAATAAAAAAAATTCTCAACATTCTACACACAATACCGCATAATGACAAAGTGAAAAAAGTTTTTTTGCATTTTTTGCAAATGTATTAAAAATAAAAAAATAAAATACCACATGTACATAAGTATTCGCACCATTTCCTCAATACTTTGTTGAAGCACCTTTGGCAGCAATTACAGCCTCAAGTCTTCTTGAGTATGATGCTACAAGCTTGCCACATCTATTTTGGGGCAGTTTCTCCCATTCTTCTTTGCAGATCGTCTTAAGCTCCATCAGGTTGGATGGGGAGCATCGGTGCACAGCCATTTTCAGATCTTTCCAAAGATGTTCAATCGGGTTGAAGTCTGGGCTCTGGCTGGGCCACTCAAGGACATTCACAGACTTGTCCCAAAGCCACTCCTTTGTTATCTTGGCTGTGTGCTTAGGGTCGTAAGACTGGGGCGAACGTTCACCTTTCAACAGGACGAGGTCCAGAGCGCTCTGGAGCAGGTTTTCATCAAGGATCTCTCTGTACATTGCTGCATTCATCTTTCCCTTGATCCTGACTAGTCTCCCAGTTCCTGCTGCTGAAAAACACCCCCACAGCATGATGCTGCCACCACCATGCTTCACTGTAGGGATGGTATTGGCCAGGTGATGAGCAGTGCCTGGTTTCCTCCAGACATGACGCTTAGCATTCAGGCCAAAGAGTTCAATCTTGGTTTCATCAGACCAGAGAATTTAGTTTTTCATGGTCTGAAAGTCCTTTAGGTGCCTTTTGGCAAACTCCATGCGGGCTGTCATGTGCCTTTTACTGAGGAGTGGCTTCCGTCTGGCCACTCTACCATAAAGGGCTGATTGGTGGAGTGCTGCAGGGATGGTTGTCCTTCTGGAAGGTTCTCCCATCTCCACAGAGGAACACTGGAGCTCTGTCAGAGTGACCATCGGGTTCTTGGTCACCTCCCTGACCAAGGCCCTTCTCCCCCGATTGCTCAGTTTGGCCGGGTGGCCAATTCTAGGAAGAGTCCTGGTGGTTCCAAACTTCTTCCATTTGCGAATGATGGAGACCACTGTGCTCGTTGGGACCTTCAATGCGGCAGACATTTTTTTTTACCCTTCCCCAGATCTGTGCCTCGATACAATCCTGTCTCGGAGGTCTACAGACACTTCCTTGGACTTCATAACTTGGTTTGTGCTCTGACATGCACTGACAACTGTGGGACCTTATATAAACAGGTGTGTGCCTTTCCAAATCATGTCCAATCAATTGAATTTACCACAGGTGGACTCCAATCAAGTTGTATAAACATCTCAAGGATGATCAGTGGAAACGGGATGCGCCTGAGCTCAATTTTGAGTGTCACAGCAAAGGGTGTAAATACTTATGTACATGTGATATTTTATTTTTAATACATTTGCAAAAAATTCTAAACTTTTTCACTTTGTCATAATGCGGTATTGTATGTAGAATGTTGAGAATTTTTTTTTAATCCATTTTGGAATTAGGCTGTAACATAATAAAATGTGGAAAAGGTGAAGGGGTATGAATACTTTCCGGATGCACAACAAGTGAACAAAAATCTGCAAAACGACGTCGCTTTGGTTGTTCATTCGCCTGCCACTGTGCAGCCTATTTTATTTAGCTCGGCAAACACCGTCGAACATCCCATGTGACTGGTCCAAGTAAATGGTGGCCGTTAGGATGGCTGTGTGTGGTTTCCGGGTACAGAATTTAAACTTCATTTTGGTCACAGCAGCACTTAATTAGAAAAGATTTGAATTTTATCTGAAACTATAAATACTTTTGTGATCAGCTTAGCTGAAGAAGTTAAAAAATATGAACACATTTACAACCCGCAACAAGTAACCATTTATAATGTTTTTCGCGCTTAGTAAAATGTTGCGTTGGCCGTGGGAAGTAAAAAGAAGAGCGATCATATTGACCTTTAAACAGACTCTCCCTGTAGAATGTTTGTGTATGATGTACTACTTTTTTATGTTAAATTGATGATAGTTAGTCAGAGCCATTACCTAAAGCCCTAAACTGTACCAAATATGTCTGGGCGATATGGCCTAAACACTTTTTATTTCTATTATCTACATTTTTCTAATTTGTTCTCCAAACACCTAAAAAATACCAAGAAATTAATAAATAAATAAATAAAATAAAATAATAAATAAAACCTCAGCCAATGCATTTGTTCACTGACACTTACACTTGTGCTATTCTATCACATATAGGTTTTTAGTCAAACTGTTCACATTGTAGCTAACTGGGAAAACATAGTTATGCATTTGTATTCTCTACCCGCATGGTTTTGAACTGTTCCATGTCTTTTTCAAATTTTATAATTGCCTTGACAGTGCTCAATGGTATTTTCAATCGTTTGTGGATCTCCTTTAACCCTACAACCATCTGTCTCTTTTGAACTGCCAGTTCTTTTGTTCTCTTCATGGTGTTGGACGACAAAGGGATATTTCATGCGTGTTACCTAATTTTTATACCCTAGTGAAACAGGAAGTGATGTAATAGCTCAAAATAGTTCCTTAAGGGTTAGATAAATAAAGGAATTGAATTAAATAAATTTTGGTATTTTATGGTAACGCTTTAAATTAATTAAGTGTTAATAATAGCATCATAAACATGCTTATAGGCATTTATAGGCCTGCAATAAGAAGCTTGTTAACAATTAATAGAATGTTTAAGAACGTTAATAAGTGCCTTATGAGTTTCTTATAATTGTTTAAAATAGCATTACCTTAGTTAACCGATTACTTAAGTTAGCAAGTCCAACTAATTATATCATTGTTAAACTCTTTGATATTATTTAGTTATCATGTTGGCTTTACGTTAGCTCATAGCTAGCTATCTCTCTATTCGGATCCTCAAAGTATTACAAAGGGTTCGCACAAACAACCCAGGTTAGTCAACACGACCCAGGTCTGAGAGTTACTTTCTTGTAGCCTACGTCATTGCTGAACAGAGCCGTCATGTTGCCGTAACTGGGTAATACCCAAGAGTATAGAAGCATGTACGTTCTTTGCTAATTCTGCAAACAATAGTTGTCTAGCTATGTGCAAGACAAAATAGCTAGTGTTTTCTGTGTCATGCTGATGCGGCGATCCTAACCTCACTCTTTCCAGATGGGGAGCTGTGAAAAGCATTGTTGACTGTTAAGAAATGCATAATAAAGGATTTAATAACATTAATAAGGTATTGTTCTTGCTTTAGATCTGGTACCTGCAAAAAGCATAGTTAACTGTTAAGAAGTGTGTAGTTAACTGATAACAAGGGCATAGTTAACTAGAAAAAGCATTTCCCTGAGCAAATGCGATGTGACGCGTCGCAGTTATTGGACTGACCGCCTTAGCGCACAGAACCTGCCCCTGCAGCACAAGCGGACTACGGTCCAGACCCTATTTGTTGACGGGGTGCTTATTGCTGCTAGATTGGCAGTGCCTCTTCATCATAATATAATGGTGGACACATACGATGATGAAGTACTACCTTTTATTTTTAACAAGGTTAGGCTTTCACCGACAATGCATTCCACATATAACCCTGCCATAGTTGAAGTTCGAGCACTGTGGTTGGGTTCTACACTACCATGCACTTAACGGTGAGGTAGTCATTATACAGTGTTCGTAGTCATGCCCCCCCCCCCAAAAAAGAAATAGGTTCTACTCTACCATACACACTTACCAGCGATCTGAGTGGTAGTCATTTCAGTCACAGTTGCCCCCAAAAAATGTATTTCATGAACCTCATGGGATATTATGCAAAGGTAAACATCAAAAGTAGACCTAATAATAAGTAGAAGAATACGACTTTGTGATTTCAATATGTGAGCGTCATCACTGACGCATCACATAATTAGGCCTACTAGTGATGGTTTGGCTTGTTGATAACTGCAAAGTTGAACGAATTGGCCTACAGATGTTTATGGGAAGGACAGACAACTTTTACTTTAATATACTCAGTTCCCCTTTCGCATTAAATCTCTGCCCACCGTAAGGAGCGCTAAAACTGCCTCACGAGCCAAACAAAGGCAATGGATGAACTGGGAAAGTGTAGAACAGAGGAAAATGACCTGGAAGGACTTGTGGGGAATAAAATCTACAAGAATTAGCTTCATTGTTAGGGCAACCTACGACAACACCAAATCTTAGCCAATGGGTAGGTAAGGATCCAACATGCCCCCTCTGTGGGGGGAAAGCTAATCTGAAACACATAATGTCTGGGTGCAAGACGAGCCTAACTCAAGGAAGATATACCTGGCGCCACAACCAAGTACTAAAATGCTTGGCGGAAGCAATAAGAGTATAGGCGCTCAACAGTTAATGCCCTGCCCATTTGAGCAGAGGGAGACACGCACCACATTCACTTTGTTAGGGAGGGAGTTCCCGGGAAGGAAGAGTTATACGCCAAAACAAAGCTCAGGGCAGCTGAGGAGAACATGTGATTGGAAAATGCTTGCTGATGTCAGCCTACAGCTGAGAGTCCCATCAGAGATTGCAGCAACCAACTTTAGACCAGACTTATTACTCTGGTCCAACACACAGCAAATTGTTTATTTTTTAAAGCTAACAGTCCTGCGGGAAGAAGCAATAGACAAGGCATACGAAAGAAAGAAACTCTGCTATAGCGAATTAGCAGCTGAGGCAGAACAGCGAGGTTGGAGAACAAAGGTGTGTCCTGTGGAAGTTGGATGCCGTGGATTTGTGGCAATATCAACAGCCAAACTACTTAAGGAGTTCGGGATCTGCGGCAAATAATTGCACCAGACCGTAAATGCTATATCGGATATAGCAGAAAGAAGTAGCCATTGGCTGTGGCTGAAAAGGAAGGATCCTATATGGGCACAATAGTAAAGAACATCGTGTTGAAAAAAAAAGGTTTAATCTCAGGACAAAGGTATAAAAGGTAAGTCTTTCCTGCAGAGCGTCATTTATCAATCCTGCAGGAACACAGTAGGGAAAGATTATCTTCTTTTCAGGTGGTAAGTATCTCTGCAGAGTTGGCAGAAAGCGCCTGCAGGAATAGGAAATAGGGATAGGTTCAGGGATATCTCAGCTTAATAAACAACTTTTTTTTAATACCTGGCCATGCTGAGAGCGGATATAGAGGCAGGCGGCTCTGAGACGTCATTGCTCATTGTTAAGCCTTATGGAGGTGTCGTGGGCTCAACGAAACATCCAGGATGGAGGGTGCCCACTTGAAAACCCCAATAGTACCCCAATGGGTCTGCTCTCACCCCAAGACCATTCTAAAATATTGGCTTTTGAAGTGCTCATCTTGGAGTATGGCATAATGGATATTATAACATCCTATCCTGTGTATATTGAAAGGTACTTTAATACACTCTGTTCTCCTTTCGCACAAAATCTCCGCCCACCGCTTTGTATTTTGTAGAGATGATTGACCATCTGATCAGAATCACCTGCGCTATTTTAGTGATTCCAAGTTAAAACACATTGAAAAATTAAAACTAACACGACTCAAGATCCCTATGTAAAATTCTACAGAAATTTAGAATGTAGGAACAGTACAACGACCTGAATTGCTGCATTGTCTCACTGAACTGTAGGTCTAAAGGAAAATCAACTGAAACTTAGGTACACGGACCCATACTGTAACAAGTGTTCCATTGGCCTAATTTTACCATAAACAAACTAAATTAGAAACCTATCAATATACACAATACAGCTAAAACGCTAGTGTTAGCTAACCCCGTGTAGCCTTTACGTTTCATTCACATAAGTCATTACCACTTACAATTCCTGCTGTTATTAATATGTACAACGTCTGTGGTAGGTGAAGTCTCGTTGCCAGTACTAGCATGACTAATGTGCGCAGCTGATAAATTGTTTTCCGCAGGCATATGGATGGGGCGTGGTTTTCTATACTCATTCATTTCAATAGGGGCAAAAAACGATTAAAAATAACAATTAAAAATATAACACGTGAACCGATCACTTAGCAAAATGCAAGCGCACTGCACACCATAACCCAAGACCTGTTGGCACGGGAATGGAATAGATAGGGTCAAAAATGCAGGCGTAGTTAGGGCTCCAGAAATCTGCCTAATATGAAGAATATGACCTCCCGATAACAATATGTGTGCGTCACCACTTGATGATAATAATAATAACAATAATAATAACATGACTTTACGATAACAAGATGTGTGCGTCATACGACGCATCACATAATAATAATAAAAACTAGAAATTTATTTCCACAAGAAAATGCAGATGTGATTGCGTTTCCACCATCAGCAACCAGGCAGTGCGGGTGGCCAGCCCACTAAAATAACTGCTGCAGCACTACTACGTCCTCGTGTGTTGGTGGACAGTGCTGAAGTGAACACAAGTGTACCGCCCACTTGGGGCCAGTTGCAACATCTGTCTTCTTCCATTCATATAAATATTGTTAACTATGTCATATGTAGTCATCTTTAAATTGAATAGGTAATTAGAAGACAGATCAGTTTAATATATACACGTTCGGCTGGTCTGTGTCAATTAGTCTCTGAGTAACAGAGAAATGCAAAAAGTGTTGCAACCGTCCCGTCTCCTCATACGTCCTTGTGTTAGCTCTACCTTCGTTTTAAGGCTTCTGGCGATCTTATAAGTAGACAGCGCTGCAGACGTTAAATCAGCAGTAGTCCACTGTCTTCAGTGTAAATGCTTGTTTAATACAGATTGTTTTACCATTTAAATAGATCTCAAATAATCTTAATGAAACTTATCAGCCAGTATCTGTATTTTGACATTGAAATGGTCAAATCTAACAAATACCAATTAAAGCAATCGATCACGCTAACAAATAAAGTAGCTACTTTTGCAGCTCAGCAAGCTATAATTTATGTTGCCTGCTCTTGGCTCTCGTTTCATATAGTTAGCAAAGCACACTTCAGCTAGCTAACGTCCGCTTGGACAGAATTGTTTGTAACTCAAACAAATAAAACTGAATGCAAAAAGGACAATTTCTCACGGCAATTGACATACCTCAAACTCTTATCATGCATAGTTCTTCATTAGCAGATGTATTTTACGTATGAAAAGTTTTTCAAAACCGCTAGGATCCTAAATATATTCTTAATTACCTTGATAGGCCTACTTAAATTAGCAAGAATTAGCAATTCGTTACGCAGTATATCTTCCACAATGTTGTTGTACGGTAGTGGGGCGCTGAACACAAGTGTAACGCCAACAAAGACGCATTGGGAGCCGATCACTCCAAACACTTATAAATGTTAACCACAATTAACTCCTACCACTGTTGGTTTACTGTTCTATTCCACAATGTATCAAGAAGCTGGCCAGAAGCTTGCACGGCTCCAACATCAGTAGTTTCTACGGTTGACGTAAAATAGGACTATGATAATGAATTCTAGCTAGCACATTAAAAGAGGATAAAAGCATGCCGATAGTCTGTCAGACATTCAATCAACAGTAGCCTACTGTCTTCAGTGTAAAGCCAAGGCTTGTTTAACAGGCTACTCGTTTTACCATTTTAATACGTTCTTAATAAAACTGTGCTCCGTGCCTGTTTGCCCACAATACTAGCCTACATGTAAAGCAGTTGTCTTCATTTTAACATTGGTTTGTAAATGTTGCATTTGGCGTTTCAATCATGCTATGCTACGGCTCTACGTTAAACAAATAAAGAAGTTTTTTGGCAGCAAGATACATATATAAGCTAAATGGTGCCTTTGAAACTGTCATACTACTAGTAGGCAGGAAAGACGCGTTTTCAGGTTTTTTTTGTGTTTTTTTTTTTTAAATCAAGTGATTAAACAGAATGCTCCGAATGTGTTACTTACTAAACGTTTATTAATAAAAACAAATTAATACATTTGATGTTTTTATAAAAGTGACAGTTTTAGTGTCAAAAAGGTTTTTAATTTTACCGAGTTGATACTTCCTTGTAGCCAAGCGCCTTCTTCAAAATGCTCAAACCACCTATAAGCAACTTTGACATTAGTTTACTTCTTTATCGTGGGACAAATAATGGATATGTTGCTACAAATACTTTGAAAAACTCACTGCCTTTACAGTCGTACGGTCGTATACCTAAATTAAGGCTACAATATTAAAAACGTGTACTATGAAAACCGCGAACGTGCCATCATCTTAGCTTTTTCAGGAAGCTGCTCCAAACGACAGCCTACTGCTTGCAATTGCATTTGTACACCATAATCAGTGCCAGATAATCACCGTGTCGAAAATACATTTCAGTCAGAACTATCTCTGTAAAAAATAGATCCCATTGCAAGATCATTGCTCATTATTTGTACATGATCTGCTTATTTAGCCTACAAAGATGCTATTAACAGGCATATTCTCTCGTTGAATTACCATCGTTTTCCTTGCCTCTCCCACAGTTCTCGCCCATTCGTGCTTGCAAGTCACCACTCTCTACCCAACAAACTCCTATATTATAGGCCTATATTTAATTTATAATGGCGATGATGGTATTGCATTGTCTTGATATTGTATTTTTAGCTCTCTATGAGTGGCCGATCTGCTCATTTCTGCAGTCTGCTCTGCAAACCTAAAAAAGACGATAAACCATCTAACTAATAAATAGGTTTTCTTGTTTTCTTGAGGCACTGATTTTTCACGTACGCATCCGTGGTCACAAATACTGGACCTGCCACTCAACGCAATCTTTAAGGAAACCAACGGTGGACATACAGGAACACAAAAGATGAAAGGAAAGGTCCAGATTTTCTCACGGCAATTGATATGATACCTTAAACTCTTATCATGCATAGTTCTTCATTAGCAGAAGTATTTTAAATAGTCTGTTCAATCAACGCGACTGAAATCCAAACAGAAACTTGCTAGCAAGCTATAGTAGACAATGATGCCTGTTTTACCGCTGTCCTGACGAAGTGAAGCTGAAGGCAGCAAGGCACGGAAAACTTTGAGAGGGAAGATCATTTTTTCTTCGAAAAACTTTTTTTTTGATAAATATTTTCAAGAGACCTTGGTCTAGTCACAGTTGAAAGGACAAGATGGAACATTTTGATTAAAGTTAGTAGCGATTCAAGTAAAGTACATGACATGTATTTTAAATATATACTTGTTTACTGATTGGTTAGTCCCCGTAAGGTCATGTCCGGACAGGGTTTTACTTAAAAATGAATCAAAGTTTTACTGTCAAAAATAATGGTAACACCGAGGCAAATTAATTTGAAGAAAAGGAGTGCTGGACTTTTTCGTGCCCATTTGATAAAGTAAATAGAGCATTACGACCAAACCCAGCGTTGACCGCCACGCAGAGCGCGTTTTGAAATGACAAAATTGTTAACAGTAGAAATATGGAAAGCTGGAATTCAGTGATTGAAGAATATATTCTTAAACCAGTCCATAGGGAATAGGGATAGGTATAGGGATATCTGCAGAGCGTCATATATTAAGCCTGCAGTAACAGAGTAGGGAAAGATTATCTTCTTTTCAGGTGGTAAGTATCTCTGCAGAGTTGGCATTGAAAGCCTGCAGGAATAGGAATTAGGGATAGGTATAGGGATATCTCTCAGTTTAATACATAACTTTTAACTTTCTTGTTTGTTTTTCTAAATATCTGGCCGTGCCGAGAGCGGATATAGAGGGGGGTGGCTCTGATACGTCATTGCTCCCCTTTAAGCCTTCTGGAGTTGTCGTGGGCTCAAATTAACGAAACATCTGGGATAGAGGGTGCCCACTGGAAAACCCCAATGACATATCTGCTCTCAACCCAAGTCCATTCTAAAATATTGTCTTATGAAGTGCTCATCGTGGAATATGGCATAATGGATATTATAACATCCTATCCTGTGTATATTGAAATGACAAGTCCATCAATCGTTGGATATTAAATAAACATATATATTTTTTAATTAAACTACTCAAAGTTGAGGATTTTTTCATATAACAAAACCTACGTTCTTTGGAAGCTAACTACGAATTAGCAAGAGATCTATAGACAAACAATTCTACTTTGTGAAACTAAGTAATACTCTGGAATAGCTTGAAGGACTCAGATCAACTTAAACGTTATATGTGTTGATTTAAACAGTTTCAAAACGGTACACAGCGCGGTTTTCTTCACCACTGCGTGAATACAGCTGCCCTGGCTTGACTACACTGTAGCTGTTGGGTTTGTCCTGCCTACTACTAATAGTAGGGTGGACAATAGAACGCAGTATTTTTAGTCAGAACGCAAAAAAGACAGTTGGTCCTGCGTGCTGTAGAACGCTAGCGCGAACCCATAGGAAATGAATTGAATAGAATGTTGGTTGAGCCTGTTCAGGGCTAGAGTAAAGCTTACGTTCGAAATCACAAAACGGCACCGACTGCTATCACCTTGTTTATTTTAATATATCTAGGGGTTAGACTAATTTAATGTAAAACAAACTATGTATTCTTGTTGTGAACATGTGTGCCTTCAATTGATTAATTTTGTATAATGATTGGTTAACGGCAAGTTTTTGTAAATTAGTTTAGAAGTCTTCTTAGCTTTACCTGTATGTCTGAATATGCGAGCACCTCTATTTCAGTCCCTTTAAAAGAAAATTCAAAGCCTCTAGTTTAATAAAATTTAATTTTAATTGAAATCAAAAGATACACATTTTGAGATATTTCAGGTTGAAGTTGGCGACGTGAGTTCTGAAAGTCATTGGAACCTATGGCATTTTTCCAGCGTTCTATCGAGAATTAATTTTTTGTACTGTATATTTTGTATAATTTTACTTTTTTACTGGCATAACTAGGTCAAAGTTCAGAGCACCTCGATTACGCGGGTCTCAAAATGAAGCTGAGGATGTTTTGCAACTCTCGTGTGATTTTGAAGAAAATCCAAAGATACACATTTTGCGAGATTTGCCCTTTTGCATGGAGTGGTCAGCCAATTTGTGGTGTCGGCGCGAGATGTGAGTGTATTCACGCAGGCCTAACACAGATTTTTCGCGCTTTTTATGAAAATACTGGAAGCATTACTTATTGAAACAATTGTAGTTGACTAGCTTTGGCACTATCGATTATTTTTTTCTTTAACAAGACCGGTCTATCACTGTTAATGTATTCCACTATATCCCGACAGTGGTTCACACAGTGTGGACATTCGTCCCTCTCCCTTCCATCCAGACAAGGATATCACGTTGACATCTTTAAGTCTCATTAGATTTCTGAGTATTTGAATTTACTTTCAACAGGGTCGGGCTTTCACCGACAGTGCGTTCCACATTGGCGCTGCCACCGCTCAAGCTCGTGCGCTGTGGTTGGCGCCGGCTGTGCCAGATACAGGTCAATGAAATTAGAGGGGTTGTCATTAATGAGTCAAGCGTTCAAAGTCACGGTTGCCCCCCAAAAACTTTTTAACAGAGGGATGGCTGGGATATTATGCAAATGTAAACCTCAATTCCCTATCGTGTCAGGACAGTAGTAACGATGACTACCAGACTAGGCTCCTTGACTTTTTAGCCTGAGCTGAGGTTAGCTAGGTCCACCATCGTTATGTCTCTAACACTTAAATACTGTAAACACGCATTATAAAACTTGCAGACACGTTACGTTAATATCTAACAAGACTTGAACCCGTCCTTCATAGGACGTGGATCGTGTCAAGTGTAATCGCCTGTTGTCAGTAGGCTGTGTGTGAAAACTAAACATCGACGTTTGCAAGGGAGAGCCTGTGAGTCTGAGGTAAACAAAAAAAAAAAAAAAAGCATAGCCTTTGGTTTAGCTCACGTTAGCTAGCTATATCGATACGTTTAACTGAGACGTCCTGACTGTGTCTAGACCGTTTGGGCAAAAGCCATTGTCATGATATTACTGAACGGAGAAATCGCTTTCTCCTTCCATTGGAAAGCACTCAAAATTAGCGCCAAGGCAGGTTGCGTCATTGAAAATTCATATTTCAGTGACGCAGAACAATGGCGTTCTATGGACGTTCCATGGTTCTCCTGACCGAAATGCTCTGCTCAAAAGTGTTGGACGCTGTGGTGAAAAAAGTCTCTAAATTAGGGCTGTTTTTTCCAGATATCTCAGGCTAGGAGAGCAGTAGATATATTCCGACTGCAGAAAACAAAACTACTGGACAAGGGAAATAATATAATCATAAAATAAAAAACAAAACACACTGCAAAATTTTTGCCCTGTCCCCCCTACTTCTACTAGTTACTAGGTTAGCAACCCACACTTTCGGCGCTTTAGACTTCATGGATATAACGTTATCCATATAGAACGTGACCGCAATAAAATTTTGGTGAACATATACGCATGCAAGCTAGATAATTAATTTCCTCTGGTAAAAACACAAGTAGCCTACCTCAGTTTTATCATTTAAGAAATTGTGGGACATAATTAGGCTACTGTAACTAAAAGTAGCATCAAGTTATTTAGTCCCATCATCAGTAGTTCCGTCTGTATCGTTTAACAAGCATGCTAGCTAACGTACATGGAAAGAACTTAACCATCACAATTTAGATATGAAGTTAAAAGTTCACTAAATCAAAACTAAAAAAATATTTTTAACAGCGGCACGTTTGCATTGTGGGGAACACTTGATACTGTTAGCCAGTGTCTACATTTTGACATTAAAGACATTTGTTTTGCAGCAATCATAAGCTAAATCAAATGGTGTCACTGTCATACTCATAGCAACTCACTTTAGGCTAGCTAACTTTGGTTCAATTTGCTGTCCAATTCAAGTCACCACAATTCTTTTTAACCGCACTGCACACCATAACCCAAGACCTGTTGGCACGGGAATGGAATCAATAGGGTGGGCGTGTATAGGGGCAAAAATCGGCCTAATAAGACTATAGGGGGAGGCTGCAGACCTGGAGCCCCATGCAGCCTTAGTCCCCTCAGACAGCCTGAGTCCCCATGCCGTTTAGGACACTGACAGATAACCATATGCGGTCCAAATGTAAACATTTACATTAATAACCGTCTGTATAATTAGACGAATTGATTTTACACTTTAAAAAAAGGAAAAAACTTAAGTTATTTAGCTTTACTTTGCGATTGTTTAGTGAACTAAAATATAAACATTAAGATATGAGATGAAGTATGCTGCAGCGGTCGATATGTATACATTAATAACCCTCTGTAGACTGTGACGAATTGATCTTCGTTAATTAAAGTCTACAGACGTTGACCTTTCTTTTTAAACGATATTTAGCTTCACATTGAAATGTTTTTTTAAATGTATATATAAACGTTCAATTCAAATATGAGACATGAAGTATGCTTATTAAGATCTGAGATATATATGCTGCACTGATTGTACAATGTAATGAAAAGCATTATGCTATTTATTAAAAAGGCTGCCTTAGTGTTTAAGCATATAGTTATATCCACTTTTGTTTTTTTGATACACAGGAGCCAAGTGCAATTGAGTGATCTATGTAGTTTCAGTTCAGAATTTATATATAAACGTTCAATTAAAATATATAATCCCTCAAGACATACAGTGTAATGATATGCACCATTGATTAAATATCTGCTGTACTACTCATTATTGTTTGTCATACAGACCAGAATTCTACATAGCATTTTACAAAGACAAACAATACATCCCTTTCTGACATAAAAAGGAAAAAAGAAAGGGAGACAACTTTTTCATGACCCATGAAGTATTTATTAAAACTTTAACCAATGGGAATTGACTCCTGGCCCTCGCCTCTCTTCTTCAAGAGATGTTTAATTTTTTTTTGTTAAATTCCTCTTGTTCACTAAAGAAAAAAATTAAAAGTTGGAAAGAAAATGGTTATTTGTAAATAATGACAGGTTGTCAATGTTTGATCATTGAGAGAGAGAGAGAGAGAGAGAGAGAGAGAGAGAGAGAGAGAGAGAGATGTTTATATAAATGAATAGGCCTACTTTAAATTTGTCTTTGGTGTGTTCACACATATCCAGCGTGTACTCAAATGATGCTCCAGAATCAATGTGGAGTAAGTTTTTATGAGGTGTAAACGGGGTCAGAGGAATATCTTACCCGAAGAAGCCATCTCATGTATGGCAGCTAGAGACAAATAGCAGAAAATGGAAAATATAAATACATATAAAAAAGGACTGAGGGTTAGAGAGATCGCTAGGGGCAGAGGGGGTTGGATAGGTCTATGTATACGTTAGATTGGTCTAAATAAACTAAATCTTTAGCTAACATGTCGGACTGCAGATTTCGCTCCCAAAACTGACTAAGAATTTACAAATTGTTAACATATTCAGTTAACAATATCGATGACTTCAGCTAAAATAAACTTTCATGCCCACAAATTATTAAAGTTGGTAACTTAGTTAACTCGGCTAATACTACGTTGGAAATAGTGCGTGGTGCAACTCGAAATCACGAGATATATCGCAATAAATTGATATCAACCCTAATAACATTACGGTACTGCTGATCAACAATCATTTTAAGAAATACATTTTTAGGAATTAGCATACCTCTAACTTGTGTAGCGTGTGTAGCTTCTTCTTCGTATTTGTTTTGGCTCTTTATTGGCGGTTGGCAAACCAGTTTAAGGTGAATTACCGCCACCAACTGGACGATAAGTATACTACAGGGGACTCAGGCTGCCTGAGGTGACCGTGGCTGTCTGAGGAGACTCAGGCTGTCTAGGGCTCCAGGTCTGCAGCCTCCCCCTTCTCTAATAAGAAGAATATGACTACCCGATAACAACACAATAATCTTTAAGGGTGCCATTAATTGTGAAACCTTGATTTGGAGGAAATACATTTTTAATTAACAATCAATTATCTTGGTTGGAACATTATAGTACAGTATTTAAAAAACGTCGGTTGAGTTTCTCTATAATTAATGCCTGTATTGCTTGTGCATTGCCAGTCAGGTGTGCCAATAATCGGAGCCCACTATATACTATTCTCGCTCTCGCTCTCTCTCTCTCTCTCATATATATACTATATAAATATATGTATATATGACATCATTTGCTGTTAGTATTACTATGACTATGTAATAATCCCAATTGCAATTAGCAAAATGAAGACCAAGTTATGTCTCAATGGTAGCTCAAAGGGATTTCATTTTTGAACTTTATGATGTTAGAGATAGACATAGAATTACTCTTTTCGCTCTTTACCTTGGAGTCTCGGATGCGCTCTGCCGCACTGGATAGGTTGCCATCACTGTGAGCACGGCTTATGTTGGCCACGCTGCTGCCACTGCAAGCTGATGTGGTGCCCGCTATGCCCACTATACCAACGGAAGCAGAGTTGGAGGCTGTGGATCCAGTGGAGCTGCTGGCGCTGCTCACCATGCTGGCATTGCTGCTGCTTGCTCCACTCACACCACTCGTGCTGGCGCTACTATAGCCACTTCGCTTCCAGCTGTCCCGAGTACTGCTGGCACGCTGGCGCGGACTGTGCTCTCGGATGTAGTTGCGTACCTACAGGGAAGAAACACTGCCTTAACATATCATATTTGTTCACGTTTAGTGACGACTTGTTCACTTAAGTTCAACTTTACACCTTGGAAAAAAGGAAACAGACATTGTGTACGGTTACTATACATAATGTACTGTTTATGTACAATGTCTGCATTCTCTGGGTAACGTTGGTATCACCATAGTCCACTGCTATGAACTTAAAAAAAATACAAAAGGAGAACCTGAACTTTTACCTCAAAAGGGAAATTGGTTGTCAGTATCTGCTCTTTAATTTATATATGTAAAAGCCATTAAATTAGTGAAAGGTTTTATCAAGAATCTGCATATTTGACTATGGTATGTCTAATTAAAGCGCTGAATTTTTATCCAGTACAGCCAAGCCAATTTGGTGTCCTCTGTACCAACGTTTCAGCACATTACATTTACAACCAAAAATTAGGATGATTTATTGAATTGATTCAAAAGTAATTTTTAGGAGGGGGATGAAAAAGGTTTTAATAACCCTTCTTCAAATACCTCACTTGCTGAGAGCAATTTATTTTTTTAAAGCTGTTTAACACAACACATCAAGATGACATCTTTTCCATATTTTCTATAAATGGTGGTAGCTATACCAAGCAGTTATTATACTGGCCATCAGCGTGAAATTAAAAGTGTAGATGTTTCAAAATAAGTGCTGTTGATTTTGTTTACACAATATGAATCCAAAGTAAATATATGCATTTGTTTGACTTTAGTTGACAACCAGCATTAGCCATCAGACTAAGCAGTCAACAGATGTGTAAACATGCATGTTATGCAGATTGTTACATGTTAGGCTAAAAAGGCCAGTTCCATGTTGGGTGTAATTCAAGTACTAGAGCTCACTCCACAGAGCACATGCAGACACAAGGCTCACTCGTTTTAGCCCAGGCTCGATCACTCTTCTTGGTGCCTGCTTTTTCAGACCATGGCCTTTTTGAGTTTAGGGTCTACAACCTCAGATCTAACCTTAAATAGCTGTAAGGTACATGTCGGTTTTCCACTTAGTCTCCCAACTGTTCATTACCGGTTATGATTGCACAGTGAAATCTAGTCTTTCAATGCAACCAATTACAGCAGGGATTATTTATTTATAAACACTATGCAACGAAAATTATTTACTTGATGACATCTTAAACCAAAGAAATCAACCGTACTGTAAAAAGTGTCACATTGTCAATATTATGAACTGTATAAAATGGCCAGTTGGGTTAAAAAGTCATTAGATTGTCTACCATGTTAAGCCAGTTATACGTTTGGATACATTTGATTATGGTTTACTGGCCAGGGAGAAGTCCTGTAGAAGAGCATCCCCACACCTGTTTGAGCTTTTCATCTGTCAGACAGTTGAGCTCGATGATGAACTCGCTATCTGTCGGGGAGATCTGGGCACATGGGTCAATGATCTTGATGATGTCTAGCTGCTCCCGCAGACCCATCTCTGTACTCACCCTGCGGCTCAGGTATTCGATGTATTCCACCTAAATGCAAAAGAAAATGTATTTGGGTTGAATAGTGGTCAGGATGACAGAGCGCAGTTCACTTATTCTCTTTCATTAAACGTAGTCAGGGGGAATAAAGCTCTTACCAGTTTTCTATCTATCGTCAACTTTATTTTTAATTACTGTGGGTGTGATAGGTGGCCATACTTGCTCGTCATTAGTCATGGCGCTCCAAGGCAACTCATCAAGGTTCCTGTGAAGTTTGGTCTTCCTCTTAGAGAAAAGACAAGGTGAACTGGGAACACTTGGGATGATGTCGGACAAAACATCGCTACCACTGGTAATGTCACTTCCTGGCAACTGGGAGACGGCATAAAAGAGACAGAGTGTGCTCCAACTGTAACTTACAAAACTTAACATAATACAAAAAAAATATTAGATATATATAAAAAGTGTTTGCAAAATATTTGGCAACCGTTTTAGTGTCCATTGCTATCACCACACTGTGTGCTAGGTAGCTAGCTAGCAAGCGACAGGATTCTAATGACATCGACTATTGTTTGAACACAATTTGGGGCCCAAACCTTTTTCCATAAAACAATAGCAAAGTTCTGCTAAATATAAATCAATGGTATAAAAACTTGAACCTGCCATTAAAACTACTCGGATTAGCATAAGGTGAATACAAAAAGCCAGGGATATAAATCTGCCACTAGGGATGTAACGATAAACCGGTTTTGAGCTATATCGTGACAAAAAGCTATAACGCTTTTCCTATAACACGGTTTATTGACGGAGTCATTCTCATAGTGTTGGGCAAGGCAGTGCGCCCGAGCTCGCCTCCTGACAGACAGGGATAAACATGAAAAAGCCCTTGACAAAGTTGCAGGCAGTAAATAATATATATAGCTATACTATAAACTAGCCTATATAAGGCTTTTTAGTTTCATATTGATTGGCCCAAACTGGTCTAGTGGTGAAATTCACCGCCTCCAATTCACCTAGCTTACAAGTATATCGTCTCGCGTTGGGTTTCAACCCAATTCACGTCAGTCTTCTCCCGACTTTTCCTGTCATTCTTAACTGTATCGATCTAATAAATAAAATGTGCTAAAGACATACTAACATATTGCATGTTAAAATCGATTACTGAGCTGCACTATACAAGATAAAATGTAGAGTAGTACACTACTATTCAACTTTTGGCGTTGTGTCAATTTATCCGTCATTACGTTGCGAGGCATATGGGTAGGAATTACATTATTATGGCTACGTGTTGAAGCAATGACTAATATTGATGATAACAATTTGTAGATAAACTACTAGCACTCACACCGAAGTTATCATTGTAATAATAAAAGGTTTTGTTGGAAAATATAAGCCTAGTAAGGTAGTTGAAAAACTGCTAAATGTAGAGTACAACACATTGTGTTGGTTCTACTGCATGAGAACCTCATTGTCAACTATTTTCGTGCTGTCCGTCAACTACATGTTTACAGTTATTGGAGAAAAAAAAAGATTGCTGGCCCAATATTGGCTGATAGCGGACTGGTTGGCTGTTGTGAAACACGGAATTGTTGCACTGAGGGAACTAGTTCTTTCAGCGGCAGGGGAAAGGAACTTGTTCAAAATGAAAAACTCCGATATAACACTAACAGTGGCAGATGCATCGGAAGCCGCTGTAAAACTTAAATTGGCGGACATAGAGCTAAGGAAAATATAACTGAACCATGAGTTACAAATGGAAAGGTTGGATAATGAGAGTTGGTGTCACAAGAAGCTGTAAGAATGAAAGAGTTAAACATACAGGAAGAGCGATTGAGGTTGGTTAGTGAGGGTAAACTTGATCCCTCCTTGTCTCCTGATTCAAGTCGACCCGTTCACTAGGACAAAATTGACCTGACGTGTAACTTCCGTTTAGTTAAAAAATTTGATGACGGCTTTGACGATGTTCGGTCTGTTCCCGGTACGAATGGGAAATTTGATGTGGGGAAAATGTGTCGTGCCTATGGCAATAGGGGTTTGCTCCTTATCTCTATATTAACTAAATCGGCCACAGCAATGCAAAAAATTTAGTCTAAGCAAGGCCAAATATCTTGTATGCCAATATGGGTGATTCTACAGAAATGGTTCAAATTGCAGTGCCCACCTAAAATAGGCATTTAAAAAATAATTTGCTGTTTAAACTTTTATGTCTTATCTTGATATGATCTATTTAGGAACAATGCTCCATTGTGATACTATGAAATTAGAAATTAATTACATGGTTAAAGTGCTATTGGCAGTTTGCTGTCCCCAACCCAAACCCCTAAATTTGATTTCAAAACATTTGTCAATTTATTTACTTTGTTTTAATAATAAAATGTATTGTTTGCTTCTAAATTGCTATTGAAAGATTCAGATCTATTTTATGAAAAAATTATAAATTAAGAAACTTTGTGAAAACCCCAAACTTTATTGTCACTACCGAAACACCGTTTCACACTGTACACCAAGCCTGATTTTAGCAACACCCCTAAAATTTTTACCAGAAGGTGAGACTGCAACCCTTTTGTTTAGGTTAGCATATTGAAGAGTTTTGTTTCATTGTTTTGAAATAAATGCCCTCTAAAATCTGGAAATCAGTGTGTGGGGGTTTTAAAATCACATACACATAATTGCTCCAGTGAAGTTAACAATTTTGTTTAAAATAGCAACATATTGATTTTATTAGTGTATATCACTCCAAATATAAATTTTCTAGCCATGTACATGCTAGCAATTTAGTTTTATGATTAGATTAGCTTAAATTTGTCACTACTGAAGCAGTCACCACCGAAACAAATTATACCGTTTTGGTAGTGACATAATGCAAACATGAATATGGAGAGATTTAATATACTAAATAATTGTACAAAGACATTGTTTATTAGGTTTGTAATGGTCCTGGTTTTTATCCTGGTGTGTAAAATAACTCTTCCTTAGCTCTTATCTATGTGATAGGTCGAGAATGCACCTCTTATCTACTTGACTTGTAGTATTTTTACCTTATCTGGTTTACAGTGCTATTTTTTGTAAGTCGCTTTGCATAAAAGCATCTGCTAAATGATTGTAATGTAATGTAATGAATACAGTCAGTAGCGGATCTAGAAAAGTATTAATGGGGTGGCAAAGGGGTGGCATGAAGACCATAAGGCGTGGCAACGCCAAAGCGTAGTTCTCTTATATAGTGGATAGTTTTCTTATACCCCTTTTCCACCAAGGAAGTTCCAGGGCTGGTTCGGAGCCAGAGCCAAATCTTAAACCCGTTCTTCGCTTTTCCACCGCTAAAGAGCCGGCTCTCGGCCAGGAAAATGGGTTGTAAGCTGGCCCTAACTCTTTGCTGGTCTAAGACTAAGCACCACTTACGTGTCAAGTGGGGGGCGGGATAATCATGACCAACAAGACCAACTAAACGAAAACTAAGTTATCGAAGCAGGAAATGAACCATCGCTAGCTAAGGGCTATATAAGAGTTTTTATAACGCAAAACATATCGTAGTTAGTTATTCTTATGAGCCATGACAAAAAAAATCCAATTTATAGCTATAGTGGCAGGATTTAAAAACTTAATTTGATTTACCACATACTTCTCCCTGGCCAATCTAACGTCAGTCCCTCCACCTTATTCTTCACACTAGCCAGAGTCACCCACAACTTTAAATACAAAGCAGAATATTTTGAATCAATAAGTCAATTAACTCTCTAAGAGTAAATACACTGCTCAAAAAAATTTAAGGAACACTTTGAAAACACATCAGATCTCAATGGGAAAAGAAATCATGCTGGATATCTATACTGATATGGACTGGTTAATGTGTTAGGAACGAAAGGATGCCACATCGTTTGACAGAAATGAAAATTATCAACCTACAGAGGGCTGAATTCAAAGACAACCCAAAAATCTAAGTGAAAAAGTAACGCGGCAGGCTAGTCCATGTTGCTGAAATTCCATTGCAGCCACTCAAAATGGTACGCAGTTGCGTGTATTGCCCCCACGTGCTTGTATGCATGCCTGACAACGTTGGGGCATGCTCCTA
>JAPMUY010003981.1:17500-28081 GCA_026901105.3 Galaxias olidus | reverse complement strand
CTATATGTGCGTTTAGGTATATATATGTGTAGATCTATATGTGCGTTTAGGTCTATATATATGTGTAGATCTATATGTGCGTTTAGGTCTATATATATGTGTAGATCTATATGTGCGTTTAGGTCTATATATATGTGTAGGTCTATATGTGTGTAGGTCTATATATATGTATAGATCTATATGTGCGTTTAGGTCTATATATATGTGTAGGTCTATATGTGCGTTTAGGTCTATATATATGTGTAGATCTATATGTGCGTTTAGGTCTATATATATGTGTAGGTCTATATGTGCGTTTAGGTCTATATATGTGTAGATCTATATGTGCGTTTAGGTCTATATATATGTGTAGGTCTATATGTGCGTTTAGGTCTATATATATGTGTAGGTCTATATGTGTGTTTAGGTCTATATATATGTGTAGGTCTATATGTGTGTTTAGGTCTATATATGTATAGATCTATATATGTATAGATCTATATGTGCGTTTAGGTCTATATATGTATAGATCTATATGTGCGTTTAGGTCTATATATATGTGTAGATCTATATGTGCGTTTAGGTCTGTATATATGTGTAGGTCTATATGTGCGTTTAGGTCTATATATGTGTAGATCTATATGTGCGTTTAGGTCTATATATATGTATAGATCTATATGTGCGTTTAGGTCTATATATATGTGTAGGTCTATATGTGCGTTTAGGTCTATATATATGTGTAGATCTATATGTGCGTTTAGGTCTATATATATGTGTAGATCTATATGTGCGTTTAGGTCTATATATGTGTAGATCTATATGTGCGTTTAGGTCTATATATATGTGTAGGTCTATATGTGCGTTTAGGTCTATATATATGTATAAATCTATATGTGCGTTTAGGTCTATATATATGTGTAGATCTATATGTGCGTTTAGGTCTATATATGTGTAGATCTATATATGCGTTTAGGTCTATATATATGTGTAGGTCTATATATATATATGTGTAGATCTATATGTGCGTTTAGGTCTATATATATGTGTAGGTCTATATGTGCGTTTAGGTCTATATATATGTGTAGATCTATATGTGCGTTTATATATATGTGTAGATCTATATGTGCGTTTAGGTCTATATATATGTATAAATCTATATGTGCGTTTAGGTCTATATATATGTGTAGATCTATATGTGCGTTTAGGTCTATATATGTGTAGATCTATATGTGCGTTTAGGTCTATATATATGTGTAGGTCTATATGTGCGTTTAGGTCTATATATGTGTAGATCTATATGTGCGTTTAGGTCTATATATGTGTAGATCTATATGTGCGTTTAGGTCTATATATGTATAGATCTATATGTGCGTTTAGGTCTATATATATGTATAGATCTATATGTGCGTTTAGGTCTATATATATGTGTAGATCTATATGTGCGTTTAGGTCTATATATATGTAGATCTATATGTGCGTTTAGGTCTATATATATGTATAGATCTATATGTGCGTTTAGGTCTATATATGTGTAGGTCTATATGTGCGTTTAGGTCTATATATATGTGTAGATCTATATGTGCGTTTAGGTCTATATATATGTGTAGATCTATATGTGCGTTTAGGTCTATATATGTATAGATCTATATATATGCGTTTGAGTCTGTGTATAGGTCTATATGTGCGTTTAGGTATATATATATGTGTAGATCTATATGTGCGTTTAGGTCTATATATATGTATAGGTCTATATGTGCGTTTAGGTCTATATAAATCTGTACAACTGTAACACAGAATAGGACTATATATCTGTAGATCAATATGTGCGTTTAGGTCTATATATGTGTAGATCTATATGTGTGTATATATATGTGTAGGTCTATATGTGCGTTTAGGTCTATATATATGTATAGATCTATATGTGCGTTTAGGTCTGTGTGTGTAGGTCTATATGTGCGTTTAGGTCTGTGTGTAGGTCTATATGTGCGTTTAGGTCTTTGTGTATAGGTCTATATATATATGTGTGTAGGTCTATATGTGCGTTTAGGTCTTTGTGTATAGGTCTATATATATATGTGTGTAGGTCTATATGTGCTTTGTGTATAGGTCTATATATATATGTGTGTAGGTCTATATGTGCGTTTAGGTCTTTGTGGTCTATATATATATGGTCTATATATGTGCGTTTAGGTCTGTGCGTAGGTCTATATGTGCGTTTAGGTCTGTGTGTAGGTCTATATGTGCGTTTAGGTCTTTGTGTATAGGTCTATATATATATGTGCGTAGGTCTATATGTGCGTTTAGGTCTTTGTGAAAATAGGTCTATGTGTGCGTTTAGGTGAATATAGGTATAGATGTGCGTTTAGGTCTATGTGAAAATAGGTCTATGTGTGCGTTTAGGTGAATATAGGTATAGATGTGCGTTTAGGTCTATGTGAATATAGGTCAATGTGTGCGTTTAGGTCTGTGAATATAGGTCAATGTGTGCATTTAGGTCTATGTGAATATAGGTCTATATGTGCGATTAGGTCTGTGAATATAGGTCTATATGTGGTGTGTGTTATAGTTGTGTGGAGGGCTGTGGAACATATGTGGTGTGTGTTGTGAATGTAGGGCTGTGGAACAGTGTGGTTTGTGTTGTTGTGTGGAGGGCTGTCTCAGTTTGAACAGTGTGGTGTGTGTTGTTGTGTGGAGGGCTGTCTCAGTTTGAACAGTGTGGTGTGTGTTGTTGTGTGGAGGGCTGTCTCAGTTTGAACAGTGTGGTGTGTGTTGTTGTGTGGAGGGCTGTCTCAGTTTGAACAGTGTGGTGTGTGTTGTTGTGTGGAGGGCTGTCTCAGTTTGAACAGTGTGGTGTGTGTTGTTGTGTGGAGGGCTGTGGAACAGTGTGGTGTGTGTTGTTGTGTGGAGGGCTGTCTCAGTTTGAACAGTGTGTTGTGTGTTGTTGTGTGGAAGGCTGTCTCAGTTTGAACAGTGTGGTGTGTGTTGTTGTGTGGAGGGCTGTCTCAGTTTGAACAGTGTGGTGTGTGTTGTTGTGTGGAAGGCTGTCTCAGTTTGCTATGGCCTGTGCTCAATGTGGTGACACTTTGCTCCGGTCCAGTGCTTATTCAGTCCAGTTAATTCTGACACATCCTACATGCAAGCTTATTGCACTTTTCTGGACAATCAAAACACTGCAAACCCAGGCTGGTTTTAGGGTGTCACCTCTGTCCTACTACTACAGAAGATTTGAAGTGCGTGCGGAACCGAACAGACACACAGAGATTTAAATGAGACCAGAACAGACAGAGATTTAAATGAGAGATGCTGCAGAGCTACGGTAATTTAGGTAGAAATGTAGATCATGTAGCTGTTTTGAAGGTTTGGACCAGTAGAGACAGTGGTTCTCTGTGTAGAGACAGTGGTTCTCTGAGTAGAGACAGTGGTTCTATGTGTAGAGACAGTGGTTCTATGTGTAGAGACAGGAGAGACAGTGGTTCTATGTGTAGAGACAGTGGTTCTATGTGTAGAGACAGTGGTTCTATGTGTAGAGACAGTGGTTCTATGTGTAGAGACAGTGGTTCTATGTGTAGAGACAGTGGTTCTCTGTGTAGAGACAGTGGTTCTATGTGTAGAGACAGTGGTTCTATGTGTAGAGACAGTGGTTCTCTGTGTAGAGACAGTGGTTCTCTGTGGTTCTATGTGTAGAGACAGTGGTTCTCTGTGGTTCTATGTGTAGAGACAGTGGTTCTCTGTGTAGAGACAGTGGTTCTATGTGTAGAGACAGTGGTTCTCAGTGGTTCTATGTGTAGAGACAGTTCTATGTGTTCTATGTGAGACAGTGGTTCTCTGTGGTTCTCTGTGTAGAGACAGTGGTTCTCTGTGGTTCTATGTGTAGAGACAGTGGTTCTCTGTGTAGAGACAGTGGTTCTCTGTGGTTCTATGTGTAGAGACAGTGGTTCTCTGTGTAGAGACAGTGGTTCTATGTGTAGAGACAGTGGTTCTCTGTGGTTCTATGTGTAGAGACAGTGGTTCTATGTGGTTCTATGTGTAGAGACAGTGGTCTGACTCTACCAGACACTTCTCCTCCATTGATATGAGTCACTTTCAGACCGCGTTGATTCTCTTGTTTTTCTGACTCACTCGTTCATCATTTACCATCCCTCCCTCCTACGCCTTGGCTTTCTCTACCTCTCTCTATCCCTCCTTACCTCTTCATCCCTCCTTACCTCTTTCTATCCCTCCTTACCTCTCTTCACCCCTCCTTACCTCTCTTCACCCCTCCTTACCTCTCTCTATCCCTCCTTACCTCTTCATCCCTCCTTACCTCTTTCTATCCCTCCTTACCTCTCTTCATCCCTCCTTACCTCTCTTCACCCCTCCTTACCTCTTTCTATCCCTCCTTACCTCTCTTCACCCCTCCTTACCTCTTCATCCCTCCTTACCTCTTTCCATCCCTCCTTACCTCTCTTCATCCCTCCTTACCTCTCTTCATCCCTCCTTACCTCTTTCTATCCCTCCTTACCTCTCTTCATCCCTCCTTACCTCTCTTCATCCCTCCTTACCTCTCTTCATCCCTCCTTACCTCTCTTCACCCCTCCTTACCTCTCTTCACCCCTCCTTACCTCTCTTCACCCCTCCTTACCTCTTTCTATCCCTCCTTACCTCTCTTCACCCCTCCTTACCTCTTCATCCCTCCTTACCTCTTTCCATCCCTCCTTACCTCTCTTCATCCCTCCTTACCTCTCTTCATCCCTCCTTACCTCTTTCTATCCCTCCTTACCTCTCTTCACCCCTCCTTACCTCTCTTCATCCCTCCTTACCTCTCTTCATCCCTCCTTACCTCTTTCTATCCCTCCTTACCTCTCTCTATCCCTCCTTACCTCTCTTCATCCCTCCTTACCTCTCTTCATCCCTCCTTACCTCTCTTCATCCCTCCTTACCTCTTTCTATCCCTCCTTACCTCTCTTCACCCCTCCTTACCTCTCTTCATCCCTCCTTACCTCTCTTCATCCCTCCTTACCTCTTTCTATCCCTCCTTACCTCTCTCTATCCCTCCTTACCTCTCTTCATACCTCCTTACCTCTTTCTATCCCTCCTTACCTCTCTTCATCCCTCCTTACCTCTCTTCATCCCTCCTTACCTCTCGTCACCCCGCCTTACCTCTCTCTATCCCTCCTTACCTCTCTTCATCCCTCCTTACCTCTCTTCATCCCTCCTGAGCTCTCTTCATCCCTCCTTACCTCTCTCTATCCCTCCTTACCTCTTTCTATCCCTCCTTACCTCTCTTCATCCCTCCTTACCTCTCTTCATCCCTCCTTACCTCTCTTCACCCCTCCTTACCTCTCTCTTCATCCCTCCTTACCTCTCTTCACCCCTCCTTACCTCTCTTCACCCCTCCTTACCTCTCTTAACCCCTCCTTACCTCTCTTCATCCCTCCTTACCTCTCTTCATCCCTCCTTACCTCTCTTCATCCCTCATTACCTCTCTCTATCCCTCCTTACCTCTCTCTATCCCTCCTTACCTCTCTTCACCCCTCCTTACCTCTCTCTATCCCTCCTTACCTCTCTCTCTCCCTCCTTACCTCTCTCTATCCCTCCTTACCTCTCTCTATCCCTCCTTACCTCTCTTCATCCCTCCTTACCTCTCTTCATCCCTCCTTACCTCTCTTCACCCCTCCTTACCTCTCTTCATCCCTCCTTACCTCTCTTCACCCCTCCTTACCTCTCTTCACCCCTCCTTACCTCTCTTCATCCCTCCTTACCTCTCTTCATCCCTCTTTACCTCTCTCTATCCCTCCTTACCTCTCTCTATCCCTCCTTACCTCTCTTCACCCCTCCTTACCTCATTTGTTCAGACATGCTGGAGAGATTATCAGACGTGCGTGTGCATACCTTAACCTGCGTAAGCATTTCTCTGATGAATGAGTGGGGTGTGTTTCTGTGTGTGTGTGTGTGTGTGTGTGTGTGTGTGTGTGTGTGTGTGTGTGTGTGTGTGTAACCATAATGACTGAGGCGTGGATGGGATCATTTAGTTTTCCACCCAGCCTCCCTGTGTTCTCCTCCTTCAGTCAGATCAGTCTGTTTCTCCTCCTTCAGTCAGATCAGTCTGTTTCTCCTCCTTCAGTCAGATCAGTCTGTTCTTCTCCTTCAGTCAGATCAGTCTGTTCTTCTTCAGTCAGATCAGTCTGTTCTTCTCCTTCAGTCAGATCAGTCTGTTCTTCTCCTTCAGTCAGATCAGTCTGTTCTTCTCCTTCAGTCAGATCAGTCTGTTCTTCTTCAGTCAGATCAGTCTGTTCTTCTCCTTCAGTCAGATCAGTCTGTTCTTCTCCTTCAGTCAGATCAGTCTGTTCTTCTTCAGTCAGATCAGTCTGTTCTTCTCCTTCAGTCAGATCAGTCTGTTCTCCTCCTTCAGTCAGATCAGTCTGTTCTCCTCCTTCAGTCAGATCAGTCTGTTCTTCTCTTTCAGTCAGATCAGTCTGTTCTTCTCCTTCAGTCAGATCAGTCTGTTCTTCTCTTTCAGTCAGATCAGTCTGTTCTTCTCCTTCAGTCAGATCAGTCTGTTCTTCTCTTTCAGTCAGATCAGTCTGTTCTCCTCCTTCAGTCAGATCAGTCTGTTCTTCTCCTTCAGTCAGATCAGTCTGTTCTTCTCTTTCAGTCAGATCAGTCTGTTCTTCTCCTTCAGTCAGATCAGTCTGTTCTTCTCTTTCAGTCAGATCAGTCTGTTCTTCTCCTTCAGTCAGATCAGTCTGTTCTTCTCCTTCAGTCAGATCAGTCTGTTCTTCTCCTTCAGTCAGATCAGTCTGTTCTTCTCTTTCAGTCAGATCAGTCTGTTCTTCTCCTTCAGTCAGATCAGTCTGTTCTTCTCCTTCAGTCAGATCAGTCTGTTCTCCTCCTTCAGTCAGATCAGTCTGTTCTCCTCCTTCAGTCAGATCAGTCTGTTCTTCTCCTTCAGTCAGATCAGTCTGTTCTCCTCCTTCAGTCAGATCAGTCTGTTCTTCTCTTTCAGTCAGATCAGTCTGTTCTTCTCTTTCAGTCAGATCCGTCTGTTCTCCTCCTTCAGTCAGATCAGTCTGTTCTTCTCCTTCAGTCAGATCAGTCTGTTCTCCTCCTTCAGTCAGATCAGTCTGTTCTTCTCCTTCAGTCAGATCAGTCTGTTCTCCTTCTTCAGTCAGATCAGTCTGTTCTTCTCTTTCAGTCAGATCAGTCTGTTCTTCTCCTTCAGTCAGATCAGTCTGTTCTCCTCCTTCAGTCAGATCAGTCTGTTCTTCTCCTTCAGTCAGATCAGTCTGTTCTCCTCCTTCAGTCAGATCAGTCTGTTCTTCTCCTTCAGTCAGATCAGTCTGTTCTTCTCCTTCAGTCAGATCAGTCTGTTCTTCTCCTTCAGTCAGATCAGTCTGTTCTTCTCATTCAGTCAGATCAGTCTGTTCTACTCCTTCAGTCAGATCAGTCTGTTTCTCCTCCTTCAGTCAGATCAGTCTGTTCTTCTCCTTCAGTCAGATCAGTCTGTTCTTCTCAGTCAGATCAGTCTGTTCTTCTTCAGTCAGATCAGTCTGTTCTTCTCCTTCAGTCAGATCAGTCTGTTCTTCTCCTTCAGTCAGATCAGTCTGTTCTACTCCTTCAGTCAGATCAGTCTGTTCTTCTCCTTCAGTCAGATCAGTCTGTTCTTCTTCAGTCAGATCAGTCTACAGATCAGTCTGGTCAGATCAGTCTGTTCTCCTCCTTCAGTCAGATCAGTCTGTTCTTTTCTCACTCAGCTCACTACTACTGGACCTCTTTCATTGTGTGTGTGAGCGGGGTCAGTGATATTGGACCCCTCAATCTGTGTGTGTGTGTGTGTCTGGCACTAGTACTATTGCCACTAGCCAGTGCTACTCTTGGTTCCCGTGGTGACTGAGGGATCAGACCATGCTCTTGGGGAGTTTAGGACCCAGCAGCAGCTTTGAGGAGGAGTGGGTCCAGCTGACTGGCCGATCGCACCCGCTCTTCAGGGACCTGGAGCGGCCCAAACTGACAGGTAGCCTTCTACTGGACCTCCATCCAACACCAGGACTTGTGACTGGAGCTTTGCCCAGCAGAAACCTTTTTTTGCTGGACCTTTGACTAGGACCAGCCACATTTACTGGACCAATAGCTAGGACCCATTCTTCTAAAAGCTGCAGGATTGAGTTGGCTGGTAGTTTGAGCTGGGAGGATGCAGAGCTGCATGTGTGTGGTGTTATGAGGATGATGAGGGCTGCACTATGCTGGATCTGGAGCTGGATCTGGTGCTGGTTCTGGTGCTGGTTCTGGTGCTGGATCTGGTGCTGGATCTGGTGCTGAGGCTGGATGGTTCTGGTTGTGGTGCTGGATGGTGCTGGTTCTGGTTCTGATGCTGGATAGTTCTGGTGCTGGTTCTGGTGCTGAGGCTGAGGCTGGATGGTTCTGGTTCTGGTGCTGGATGGTTCTGGTGCTGGATTTTGCTGGTTCTGGTGCTGGATGGTTCTGGTGCTGGTGCTGGATGATTCTGGTGCTGGATGGTTCTGGTTTTGGTGCCGGTTCTGGTTCTGGTGCTGGATGGTTCTGGTTCTGGTGCTGGATAGTGCTTGTGCTGGATGGTGCTGGTTCTGGTGCTGGATGGTTCTGGTTGTGGTGCTGGATGGTGCTGGTTCTAGTTCTGGTGCTTGTGCTGGATGGTTCTGGTTCTGGTGCTGGATGGTGCTGGTTCTGGTTCTGGTGCTTGTGCTGGATGGTTCTGGTTCTGGTGCTGGATGGTTCTGGTTCTGGTGCTGGATGGTGCTGGTGCTGAAGCCCAATCATGAATGTGGGTGAAGTAGGTCATTGCTGGTTTCAGTTAGGAAAGTCACGAGAACCGATACTTTGGTACCGGAGCTGCATTTCAAAATCAGTATGTTAGAACCAACAGCAGCAAGAAGACGGGGCTTTGGTTGTTGGTTCACAGCCACAACAACAACAACAACAACACACGCTCCACCGAGTGACCACCTGTCACGTTGTCGCCATCTGGAATGTGTTGGGATTCCAGCTCCACGCTTGGTTGCAGTGGGGATTGTAAGCTACTGCAAACTCAGATCAGAAACCAACACAACCTCCAACAGGAAGGTTTGCTTTCCATTGAACTCCATGCTGTAGGCTGGAGTCTGTATATGTTTGAAGAGACTGCAAACCTTTCCTGTGAGTCAGCAGTAGCTTAACCCCATTGCAGCAGGGGGATGTTAGTAGTTGTTTTTTTGTATTATCATATGCAGGACTATTCATTATTTAGGCCTGCATATGTTTTCCCGTCTTGGCCGGGTAGGTCTCCTGCTGCTTCATCTGATTAACCATTTGTTTCTCTTTGTCTCCTTTCCCCTCCTGTTCACTTCGTCCCCCTCTCTCCCCCTCTTCTCTCCCCCTCTGTCTCCCCCGATCTCTTCAGAAGCTCTACACAGGCCCTTTGGTCTGGACTCGGCAGCCTTGACGGAGGCGGTGCGTTGGAGTTCCAAGGAGAACCTGTTGGGGGCAGCGGAGAGCGACCCCAACCTTTTTGTGGCACTTTACGACTTTGTTGCCAGCGGAGACAACACACTGAGCATCACCAAAGGTAACACTTGTGTTTGTTTGTTTGTTTGTTTTATTTATTTATTTGTCATCATCATCATCATCTTCATCCGCTTTGTCCGGGGCCGGGTCGCGGAGGTAGCAGTTCCAGCAGGGCATCCCAAACGTCCCTTTCCCGGGCCACATTAACCAGCTCTGACTGGGGGATTCCAAGGCGTTCCCAGGCCAGTGTGGAGATATTATCCCTCCACCTGGTCCTAGGTCTGCCCCGCGGCCTCCGCCCAGCTGGACTTGCCTGGAACACCTCCCTAGGGAGGCGGCCAGGTGGCATCCTTACTAGATGCCCGAACCAACTCAACTGGCTCCTTTCTACGCAAAGAAGCAGCGGCTCTACTCCGAGTCCCTCACGAATGGCTGAACTTCTCACCCTATCCCTAAGGGAGATGCCAGCCACCCTTTCGGAGGAAACTAATTTCCGCCGCTTGTATCCGCGATCTCGTTTTTTCGGTCATGACCCACCCTTCATGACCATAGGTGAGAGTAGGAACGAAGATAGACTAGTAGATTGAGAGCTTTGCCTTCTGGCTCAGCTCTCTCTTCGTCACAATGGTGCGATAAAGCAACTGCAACACCGCACCCGCTGCTCCAATTCTCCGGCCCATCTCTCGTTCCATTTTCCCCTCACTCGAGAACAAGACCCCGAGATACTTGAACTCCTTCACTTGGGGTAAAGACTCATTCCCTACTTGGAGCAGACAGTCCATCGGTTTCCTGCTGAGAACCATGGAACCATTATTTATTTGTTTGTTTGTTTATTTGTTTACAGCTGTATTGCTGTCAGGGCTGTTCACGTTGGCCTAGCATCACTGTAACGGGAGCACTGCTTTGATTTCAACATGAGTTCATTCTCACACTGATTTCAGAATAGTTTGGACCACAGGAATGTTAGACAGGCTATCTGTCTGTCTGATTAGTACTGCAGGAATGTTAGACTGGCTATCTGTCTGTCTGATTAGTACTGCAGGAATGTTAGACTGGCTATCTGTCTGTCTGATTAGTACTGCAGGAATGTTAGACTGGCTATCT
>JAPMUY010003981.1:0-15000 GCA_026901105.3 Galaxias olidus | reverse complement strand
ACAAGCTGGGTGGGGGCCAGTACGGGGAGGTGTACGTGGGACTCTGGAAGAAATACAGCCTCACCGTGGCCGTTAAGACCCTCAAGGTGGGCCTGCTGTCTGTATTAACACAGAAACACTGTTAAGACCCTCAAGGTGGGCCTGCTGTCTGTATTAACACAGAAACACTGTTAAGACCCTCAAGGTGGGCCTGCTGTCTGTATTAACACAGAAACACTGTTAAGACCCTCAAGGTGGGCCTGGTGTCTGTATTAACACAGAAACTCTGTTAAGACCCTGGGGCTGTGCTCAGCTGTCTTTATTAACTTACAGAAAACTCAAACGCTGATGAGACAGCTGGCAGCTACTGAATACACAACAAATATATCTTCCTATATTTCCTTTTTTATAACATGGTTTGTTTTCTTCTATTAGATCAAGTGTTCTGGAGGGTCTCTGTTGTTGTAGCACCACCTGCTGGTTCATAGTGAAACTACAAAAGACTACAGGACCAGTATTACTGTAAGGTTTCTTAAGATCCTCTCCTCCTGCTCCTCTCTCCCCCCCCCCCCCCGATCCCCTCCCCCCTGCTGCTCCTCTCCTCCTCTCTCTGCCTGTGTAGGAGGACACTATGGAGGTGGAGGAGTTTTTAAAGGAGGCTGCAGTCATGAAGGAGGTCAAACATCCAAACCTGGTCCAACTTTTAGGTAATACATCTCAGTTTGATTACAATAGTGTGTCTCCGTGGTTAACTAGCGTGCACGTCACTCAGGCGTGTGCACGTTGCCGTGTGTGTGTGTGTGTGTGTGTGTGTGTGTGTTTCCTGTAGTTAATTCTCACGTGCACGTCTCTCCCTCTCTCTCCAGGCGTGTGCACGTTGGAGCCTCCCTTCTACATCGTGACAGAGTACATGCCTCATGGTAACCTGCTGGACTACCTCCGAGACTGCGACAGGCAGGAAGTCAGCGCTGTGGTCCTCCTCTACATGGCCACGCAGATCTCCTCTGCCATGGAGTACCTGGAGAAGAAGAACTTCATACACAGGTAGAGGACGAGAGAGTGATGAAAGAAAGAAAGAAAGAAAGAAAGAAAGAAAGAAAGAAAGAAAGAAAGAAAGAAAGAAAGGGATATAGAGGGGGAGGATACAGGGAGAAAGGGAGTGGGAGGAGAGAGAGAGAGAGAAAGAGGAGAGAGAGAGATGGATGGGAGAGGGGCGGGGTTTGGAGAAAGATGGGAAATATTGATACACAGGTAGTTGTGAGGGAGAGAGAAAGAGAGAGGGAGGGAAAGAGAGAGAAAGAGAGGGAGGAAGGAGAGGGAGAGAAAGAGATGAAGCCTAACAGACAGTTGAGGTGTGTGTGAGTGTGTGTGTGTGTGTGTGTGTGTGTGTGTGTGTGTGTGTGTTGTAACTCTGCGTGTGGCCTGACAGACAGTAGGAGTGTGTGTGTGTGTGTGTTGTAACTCTGCGTGTGGTCTCAGGGACCTGGCAGCGAGGAACTGTCTGGTTGGGGAGAATCACGTGGTGAAGGTGGCTGACTTTGGGCTGAGCCGTCTGATGACGGGGGACACCTACACCGCCCACGCAGGGGCCAAGTTCCCCATCAAGTGGACTGCGCCCGAGAGCCTGGCCTACAACACCTTCTCCATCAAGTCAGACGTGTGGGGTACGCGCACAAACACACACACACACACACACACACACACACACACAGAGAGCCTGGCCTACAACACCTTCTCCATCAAGTCAGACGTGTGGGGTAGGTTTACACACACACACACACACACACACACACACACACACACACACACACACACACACACACACATAAAGTCCAAGCTAGTCTCATCAGACCATGAGCAGAGGCAGGAATCAAACCCCGTCCACTCTCTGTCACCACAGCAGAAGTGTCTGCTCTGTCTCTCATCATTCCTCCTCCTCCTCCTCCTCCAGCCTTTGGTGTGTTGCTATGGGAGATCGCTACCTATGGGATGTCTCCGTACCCGGGCATCGACCTGTCTCAGGTGTATGACCTGCTGGAGAAGGGCTACCGCATGGAGCAACCTGAGGGCTGCCCCCCCAAAGTCTATGAACTCATGAGAGCCTGTGAGTACTACCCCATCCCACACACACACTTTACAGGGGTACAGACCATGACTGATCACTTGTGTGTGTGTGTGTGTGTGTGTGTTCAGGCTGGCAGTGGAGCCCTCTGGACCGGCCATCGTTCGCTGAGACCCACCAGGCCTTTGAGACCATGTTCCACGACTCCAGCATCTCAGAAGGTAGGCTAACTGACTGACTGACTGACTGACTGACTGACAGACTGACTGACTGACTAACTAAATACTAACAGACCGACTAACTAACTAACACATATCAGAGGGTAGACTAACTCACTAACAATCTGACTAACTCACTCACTGTCTGACTGACTGACTAACACATATCATAAGGTAGCAGCTCTCCAGACAACACTTTACTGACTCACTCTGCTTCTCAAACACACTGCTGTCAACACACCCAGCAGACAAAGTGACCCACCAACAGACTAACCAGCTGGCTAGCTAACTACCTAACTAACTAGCAGCTAACTAACTACCTACCTAACTAGCAGCTAGCTAACTACCTAACTAACTAGCAGCTAACTAACTACCTACCTAACTAGCAGCTAGCTAACTACCTAACTAACTAGCAGCTAGCTAACTGTTCTAATGGTCGATTACAAAAGACTCCCCCGTCCTACTTTTAGTGAATCCATGAACACTTTGTGATTATCAACCTCACTGATGTCCCTCTTCCTCTCTTCCTGGTCCTCCAGAGGTAGCTGAAGAGCTGTGTAAGACCGCCTCCTCTGGCCACTGTGCGCCACTGCACCCCTTCGGCCCTGACATGCCCCAGCTGCCCAACAAGTGCCGCATGTTCCGCAAGCACAATGACAACAAAGAGAACATCGAGGAGCACTGCCACTCAGGTACAGCCAATCACACCAGTGCAGACCCCAGTACCCACCAATCAGGTGCTAGCGTTGCCCTAACAGGTACCACAGGCCATGTCCATCCAGGAAACAAGCATGCTGTATTGAGAAACAGCCCAGGCCGAACAGGAAGTGGTTCTGGTCAGACAGGAAGCAGTACTCTTCAGCGGCGTCGTGCTCAGAAGCTCAGGAGACGGGCAGCAGTCTACCTGCCTGACTGAACCAGAGGTCGTTGTCATAACAACGCTATGACCTAGTAACATTTGTATTTTAAGTATACCTGGATCTAGATTCTCTTACTGTATTGTTACTCTTTGTGTGTGGTTTAACACCTAAATTTATTTTTCACTTGTATATATAAAATTTTTTATGTTAAAAAAATAAACATATAATTTGTATTGCATGTTTGTTTTGATTGATCTGCTGAACAAAAGGAGCCAGTGTATGGTTTTACCACTCTCCCTCATCCCCCTGTCTCATGCATGTGTCTGATTCACCCGCCACTCTCTCCCTCATCCCCCTGTCTCATGCATGTGTCTGACTCACCCGCCAGCCATCACACACACATGCTGGGAATGACTCCCGCCTCACCCCCCAAGTATTACCCTTTGACCTTCTTCCCAGATAAACGCCCTTTGCCCTTCTAAACACTCTCGTCCTAGTCATGTCTGGATGTCAATATGATGAGCTTTTATTTGACCCCAGCGGGGTGTTTCACAGAAGAGGATTAGCCACTCTTAGCCAGTCGACTGGCATGGTACCTCTTATTCCCACATTGGTTATTTTGCTGATAGTAGCTACATATATATATATGTATATTCTGCTGTTTTTATTGTATATGTACTGTAAGGTGACCGTGGGTGTTTAGAAAGGCGCCTATAAATTAAATGTATTATTATTATTACATCAAAAATGGATCTTAATGGAGAACGATCAGCAGTTTATCTTTTAATAAAAGTATCATAGTAATCCATCGTTACAAAACCCCTCACATGCATTTCTAATATCACTTCCAGCAACCTCTCCACTACGCATTGAAATTATCTGTTTCAAATAGTCGTCTCATTTTCCATAGAAGATGCTAAGTGTGGGTTACATTCTTTCCCCAAGGCAGCCATCTTGTTTTAGGGAACACTAACACTTCATTCATGCACAGTTGTAATAAGTAGATATTAAATAGATTGTAAAGTTGATGACATCATAACAGATCGATATCCCATATTAAAATCCTGGCACTGATTTCAACGCAGGATATACTTGGTGATTTGAACTACCACTTCCTCTCACATTGAGGAGGTAAGAATCAAAGTGAGTCATGAGGCATTTATCTTTGAATGATTTAATTATTTTAAACATTTTCTGTCCTTTCACAACACCTTAAAACCTCTTAAAGAAGTTTAAAGGGATAGGGAGAGGAAGACATTGATTATTAAACCTGAATTCAGCCCATGTGTTCTAGTCAGATGATTATTAAACCTGAATTCAGCCCATGTGTTCTGGTCAGATGCCTGGCGTTGTATGTGGGAGGGAATCTTTTGATTTTGCATTTCGTTTTCTGACTATTTTTGATCATGTAACCCTCCCCTCTCCTCATCAAAACAAACCAAAGGACGTTACAATTTTCTGTGAATGTGGATTTTGCATAGTTTGTCAAAATATAAGGTCATTACGTTAACATAACCCTGTCTTGTCCTGGGGTTTCCAGTATTAAAGTACATTACATTACAGTGAATGAAACCGTTCTGTGTGTCTGAGCATATGAAACGAGATGATTTGTTTTATGTAAACTATGAGCTCTGTGTGCAGGTCTGATCATTTGATCTGTGTTCTGTGTGCAGGTCTGATCATTTGATCTTTGTTCTGTGTGCAGGTCTGATCATTTTATCTGTGTTCTGTGTGCAGGTCTGATCATTTTATCTGTGTTCTGTGTGCAGATCTGATCATTTGATCTGTGTTCTGTGTGCAAGTCTGATCATTTGATCTGTGTTCTGTGTGCAGGTCTAAACATTTGATCTGTGTTCTGTGTGCAGGTCTGATCATTTGATCTGTGTTCTGTGTGCCGGTCTGATCATTTGATCTGTGTTCTGTGTGCAGGTCTGATCATTTGATCTGTGTTGTGTGTGCAGGTCTGATCATTTGATCTGTGTTCTGTGTGCAGGTCTGATCATTTGATCTGTGTTCTGTGTGCCGGTCTGATCATTTGATCTGTGTTCTGTGTGCAGGTCTGATCATTTGATCTGTGTTGTGTGTGCAGGTCTGGCTGCCACTCTGCTGGGGGAGAGTAGATCAGGAGGCTCCCCCGCTCTGCCTCGCAAACAACAACAACAACAACAACAACGGGACAAATCTCCCAGCAGCCTCCTGGAGGATGTCCAGGACTCAGGGACCTTCTCACGCGACCGCAAAGCCGGCTTCTTCAGCTCCTTTATGAAGAAGAAATCCTCCTCCTCCTCTTCCTCTTCGTCTTCCCAGCTTCATCAGAACCTCCCCACGCCTCCTAAGAGGAGCAGCTCCTTCCGGGACATGGAGGTCCAGCCTCCTCCTCCTCCACTGCCCCAGACAGATGGCTTCTCCTCCTCCCCCTCTCACTCCCATGGAGAACCCGCTCAGACCCAGGCCCGCTGCTGTGGAGCCGCGTTCAGCCAGAAGCCCTCAGGAGGAGGAGGAGGAGGTTCTCAGGTAGGGGCCAGCAGTAGTTGGGGAGGGCTGGCTGGTTTCTTCACCCCTAGGCTCATTAAGAAGACGTTGGGTTTGCGGACGGGGAAGTCTGTGTTCTCCGAGGACAGCGTCGGCGGTTCCAAACCATTCCCGCGCTCCAACTCCACCTCTTCCATGTCGGCGGGCCTACCGGACCTGGACCGCATGGCGCTGACTCTGCCACGGAACCGCGGAGCCAGCAAGCCCCCTCTGGAGCGGAATGTGTCCACCACCTCCCAGCCTGAGCACGGCACGGCGGGCTGCGGGGTGTCCACCACCTCCCAGCCTGAGCACGGCACGGCGGGCTGCGGGATGTCCACCACCTCCCAGCTTGAGCACGGCACGGTGGGCTGCGGGGTGTCCACCACCTCCCAGCCTGAGCACGGCGCGGCGGGCTGCGGGGTGTCCACCACCTCCCAGCCTGAGCACGGCGCGGCGGGCTGCGGGGTGTCCTCAGAGGCAGTGCTGAGGCGGGTGGACGAGGGGACCGCCCAAATCAGAGAGCGACCCAAAGCCAAGCTTCTCCCCCGCGGAGTGGCAGGGTCCGTGGGCGGGGTGAGGGGGCCGGGGGTGGGGGGTGAGGCCGGGGCGGGGGGAGACACAGACTCGTATGCGTCCCGTGGGGGGGTGGTAGAGGAGGGCGGGGCAGGAGGCCAGGGAGGGTGGCCGTCCCCGTCTAAAGGTTTGGGCGGGCTGTCGTCTGCAGTGGGGGGAGGCGGGGGCGGCCCTCACAACCACAAGGTCCCGGTGCTGATCTCTCCAACGCTGAAACACAACCCAGTGGACGCTCAGCTGGTGGGGGTCGACTCCCAGGGCAACCGCTTCAAGATGCTGGAGCAGGCAGACCGGCCAGCCCGTCTGGTCAAACCCAAATGTGCCCCCCCGCCTCCCCCTACCCTGCGCCTCCTCCAGCACGCCTACAGCGGCGACGGGGAGGAGCATGGAGGAGGAGGGCCGGTGGAGGTTAACGGAGACACGTTAAGAGGTCAAAGGTCACGCTCAGCGGGAGACAGGACCCGACCCTCGGTACCGCCGCCTTTAGTGCCTCCCGCTCCTTCCTCCTCCCTCTCTTCCTCTTCCTCCTACTCCTCCTCCTCCTCGTCCCCTGCTAATAACAACACGCCCACCAAACTCGCCAACGGTGCAGCTACAAACACTTCCTCCTCCTCCTCGTCACACACAGCGCCCTCCGCTGGCTCCAAGGTGGCACTGCGGCGGGCCAGGCAGGTGGCGGAGCGCGGGGCCCCAGAGAGGGTGAGTCGAGAGGCCCTGCTGGAGTGTGCGTGCAGCCTGAGCAGCGTCCTCCAGGCTGGGCCCGAGCCGTCCTCCAGCAGCCTGGTCCTGGACGCGGGCCACCAGCTGCTGGACTGCTGCTCCGGATACGTGGACTGCATCCCTCAAATGAGGAACAAGTTCGCCTTCAGGGAAGCAGTGGGGAAACTGGAACTCAGCCTGCAGGAGCTCAGAGCCTCCGGAGGAGGAGGAGGAGGAGGAGGAGGAGGGGGTGGCGGCTCGGGTCCTGTTCCTGCTAGGGAGAATCTGCACACCTGTATCAAAGAGATTAGTGATGTGGTGCAAAGGTAGCCCACTCCCCCCCTTATCTCTCTCTCTCTCTTTAAAGACAGTGTTTTGGGGTAGAGGTGAGGGGTGTGACTTTATCAAAGACAGTGTTTTTGGCGTAGAGGTGAGGGGTGTGACTCTGCTTGTTAAAGGCAGTGCTTTTGGGGTAGAGGTGAGGGGTGTGACTCTGCTTGTTAAAGGCAGTGCTTTTGGGGTAGAGGTGAGAGGTACCTTTCAAAAGAATCACTACAAATCTATGTTTTTTATTGTTTACAGACTTGTTTCATATCAGCAGGATGAGCCAGCTCTCTGTTCCTCAGACCTTTCTGTACATATAAAATATTGACGATACCAAACTAATGTGGGTTAATTTGATGACGGGTGAATATTTAATTGAATGTTTTTATTTTTTGTCTCAGTTCTCACCTTGTGTCGGGGACTGGATGGCATTTTGTTTGTTTTGATCTGAATGTGGAGTGGGTCAGCACCGGATCAGAGACATGTCAACATTTTAATAGTGTTCACTGTGTGTTTGTTGAGTTTGTCGTCTTTAAAAAGTGAAAACGCAGTTGTTCAAACCCTTAGTTAAAATGGAACTAATTTAGAATGAAATGCCGGCGGTGCCAGTCTATTTTAGTGTACGTCTGTGATCACTTTGAGGAAAAGTCTGATGGTCAACAGCGATGTCGACTTGGTCTCTTTCGGGCGGTTTCGTTTTAACACACATTCTCATACCATCTCCATGACGACAAGGAGGTTAGGCCTTTCATTCATCCTGTCTGTAGTCTCCTTAATATTAATATCTTTAATGTCATCTGGCCCTCTTTCATTCTAATTAAAGAGCTAGATAGATGGGCATAACTGAAGCATTTACATATATGAACAGTATTCCTTGCACATTATTCAGATGAATATGTAATAAAGACGTTGGGTGCAGATGGAGGACAGGGTAACATGGGACTCTGGGAATTGGGGAGCTGTTTCAGTCAAGTGTCTTTCTAAATATGGACAGGGCCTAAACCCTGGAGCTTCAACTGGCCTATGTGCCTAGATTCCACCATGTATGAAAAACTCTGCAAATGCAACAAGACCAGGGGCATATCTTGTGTTTGAATATGTTGAAAAAAACGTTTGGTGTGTTTCTTTACTTGTAAAGCACTTGAGTCTCAAAAGTGAAAACTAACATTTGCTCAAGGAGCTGAGCACACCAGATGTTTTTTACGATTGTACATCTTCAAATGTATGTATTTTTCTTGGCCAACCCAGGCGCGCTCTAAAACACAGTACACAGAACAAGCCTCTCTACTCAAGAACTGCAGTAATTAGTTGTTTTTTTAGCACACAAGCGATTTGTACTTTTTTTTTTATTTAAAAAGAAATAGCTTTTCAGAATGTCTTTATGTATAAACTTGAATTTTAAATTATTTTGTTTGATTTTTTTTTTTTTTTCGAAAAGCACAGACCTATTTTAAAAGAAAAAAACGATGTAAATATTTTAAAGGTTGTCACATAGCGGAGAGCAACCTGATGTGACGAGATAGGGTGGGTCATAGAAAGAATGGGATCCCCCGGCGTTGTTGACTGTAACACCGTTGGCATCTCCTCCTGTGTGACCAGTTATCTTCTACATGAATGTAATCTTTTGTTCTACAACTGTGAGAATGTCCGTTTCTCTGCATGAGTCCCAATGTCCTTTTGTTTTTTTGTTGAGAAAACCGGATCGTCGATCCTCGTTGTTCTCGCCAATTATCAGTGATTTGGTGGAGCGGCGCTTCAAGCATGTCGCGCTCTTTCAGAGCACGCTATGAAGCGAAAGTAATTGATCATTCTTACAATGTTTCATTCTCTAGTATTTTGGTCCTTGTATCTTTTCAATTCCACACTGATCGAAGTGGCTCTTCGTATTTGGCAAGAACGCAAAGGCCTTCCCAAAATGTACACTGGAAAAGGCTTTGATTGCCCTAGAAATGGGTCCAATAAGGCCATTATCTGCTCAGTATTTATGCCGTGTATAGAACTCAACATACATGTATATGTGTACTTGATTAATGGGGCTCGGTGAAAGTGTTATATTATATCAGCTGTCAATCATCCATAATAAGCGAAAGGACTCCTGAGATCGCTTAAATGTCAGTTTTCTTACAAAAAAAAACATGAAAACAAATGCTATCATTCACTGTGAGGTTCAAATAAAAATACTGAGAAATTTGTATTTTATATTTCTTTCATCTTCTACAAATTAGTTTGTGGTTTTTATTTTTCTGTCTGATACAGAGAGCCTTTTTGTTTATTATGTACAGTGCACAACCTATGTAAATAGCAGTTGGTAAATAATTTTTAAAATCACGTGGGCCTAAACATAAAAATGATAAGGTATGATTTTAAGTAATGTATTGATTAGTCTATTAGTCTAATGATTTGTCTATGATTTTAAGTAATGTATTGCTTTTTTAATGCTGGCTGTACAACCTTAGTCCTTTCGGTGAAGAATCAACAGTATAGCGATAACGCCGTCTGAGTAGGAAGCCATTAACTTTAGTTTTCAATTAGTTCAGAACTTTGTACACTATACAAGGTGGTGCCATGTATATGCCGTGTACACTATACGCGATGGTCCAAATAAATCCACAATTTTTCCAATGTTTTCTTATTTGATAATGGATTCGATGTCGATACAGTCCCCAACTTTGACGATAGCTATTTGAGCTACAGTATGTGAAAAGGGTTGAATCCCTGTTGGGCCACCTTGCATTCACCAAGGCCGAGTAAAATTAGGACTGACTTTCCGTGTGGCGTCAGGTTTGAAAGACGACCTCTACTGGTTCAGCGAGTGCCCTGTCCGTTCCGACTCCTCCCAGTCCCAGTGAAATTGTTCGCCAAGTGTAAAAATGGCGTCGATCATGGAAGGACCGTTGAGCAAGTGGACTAACGTCATGAAAGGTTGGCAGTACCGCTGGTTTGTATTGGACTACAATGCCGGACTACTGTCATACTACACGGTAGGGAGTTTTTTTTTATCACTCTGCCGTGTTGACAGATAAGCTGGTGGGGTCGTTCTTAAGAGTTCTTTCTGGTTGTCAAACCAAAGTGGAGAAACAGAGCGGCCTGTGGCTCTGTCAGGAGTTAGGAATCTCAGCTGTCTAAACGGGGAGGGCATTCCTGGTGACTTACTCTTTATTGACCAATCGTAGCTTTTCGTGAGATCCTACAAGCGAATCAGAAATCGACATTTTTTCCACTTCCGGAAATTCTCAGCAATATAGCAATGCTAGGCTAGCCCAACAGCATCGCTAAACTGGTCATCTATGTTGACAGTGTGGAGCATTCCAATGATATGTTATTAGATTAGCATAGTCTATGCTTATTCATGCAAAATGAAAATGTTGCATGAACAACTCATGCCAGCTTTGAGAATAGCATATAATAGAGCCATTTAGCCCAGCCGCACCAACTAGCATGACAGCAAGGTTAGCAAAATCAGTAGCCTCCAAGATTCTTAGTGAGAATGTTGTCGAGAGTTTACTTTACTTTACAATTTATCTAAACAGTTGCAAACTGTGCCACACAAAACGTTACCATCTTCGCCCTCGAGCAACAAACCTATTTGATGTGCTAATCACATTGAGGTGGGTATAGCCTAGTTAATTTCTTAAAGGTCCGAAGAGAGGCCAGCCGTAGGTCAAAGCCTCCCAGTAAAACACCACTAGGTCACTCATAGGTGTGATTGCCAACGTAGTCACATCATTGAAGGCGCTGGATTAGCACAGGCAGAAATTGGCCTACTGTGTTCAAGGTTGAAAGGCAAAGTACCCACTCACAAATTACATAGTTTAGCCACACACTTGAAATCAGTCGCCTGGCTTCATGTAGCAGAGTACACATCTGATGCTTGCCCCTTTTATAGTCTGTTATGATCACCCCACGGTAATTTATAGATTAGTGTTTGAGTTCATGCTTTGTTTCTATAACTTACGCTCTGGTGAAACTACTTTGAGAGGAAGATGTGACCGTAAAATAAATGCAGTGTGGGCCTGATGGTTTGTAAATAAAAACGTGCCTTAGTATCTATGTCTGCTGATTGGTTGAAATGGCATATGTGCTTTGCACAAATACTGTTTGTAGTAGTGAAACAGAAGATTAGACAGATGAGGAAGAGGCTTTTGGATGTTAGCACCTTACAGTGTGCTGTTTTTTCCTCATTTACAAGTCTGTGAATACATTTTCAGGTTTTAAAAAAAGGGAGTGGGGTGGGGGTGGGGGGCTGTGGGGTTAAACTGTGAACATAAAGACATAAGTGAAACGTCTGTCAGTGTGTAAAATGTGTTACACTGCACAGGTGGAAATGGAAGCTTTCCAGCCTTGTTTGGAAACAGCTGGTGTGTTTGGCCAACTCATGAAAACATTCAGTTCCGTGCTCCAGCTCTGTATAGTGGGCTAGCACTGTGGACAGCTCTGTATAGTGGGCTAGCACTGTGGACAGCTCTGTATAGTGGGCTAGCACTGTGGACAGCTCTGTATAGCGGGCTATCACTTTGGACAGAAATGTCCGAGCCTTTAGATCATTGTGGCCTCACGGTTTTAGTAACCCTGGAAAGGCATGTGACTCCTCTGTATAGTGGTAAGCAAAAGCATGTTGGTACAAATCTGCACTGATTAGCTTTGAGTGTAGCCCTCCAGTCCAATGACCTGGTATGTGTCATTTTGCAGAGTCATTGTCTCATCGCTCCACTTAGTCTACAGACAGCACTCTGTCTGTAAGGAGCATAGTCTAAGACCTTGTAGAAAAGAATCAGTTGACCTTAGAGTCTGTGTGGATAATGTCAGATGACCTTAGAGTCTGTGTGGATAATACCAGATGACCTTAGAGTCTGTGTGGATAATACCAGATGACCTTAGAGTCTGTGTGGATAATGTCAGATGACCTTAGAGTCTGTGTGGATAATGTCAGATGACCTTAGAGTCTGTGTGGATAATACCAGATGACCTTAGAGTCTGTGGATAATGTCAGATGACCTTAGAGTCTGTGTGGATAATACCAAATCACCTTACAGTGTGTGGATAATACCAGTGCTTTCTGACAATAACCTTTGCTGCCTCCCAGTGTGGATGTTTGATCAGTGTTTTAAGCCCTCTTGGTCTACGGTCTCTCCTCCTGTCATCACATTCCCAATGGTCTCTCCTCCTGCCATCACATTCCCAATGGTCTCTCCTCCTGTCATCACATTCCCAATGGTCTCTCCTCCTGTCATCACATTCCCAATGGTCTCTCCTCCTGTCATCACATTCCCAATGGTCTCTCCTCCTGCCATCACATTCCCAATGGTCTCTCCTCCTGTCATCACATTCCCAATGGTCTCTCCTCCTGTCATCACATTCCCAATGGTCTCTCCTCCTGTCATCACATTCCCAATGGTCTCTCCTCCTGCCATCACATTCCCAATGGTCTCTCCACCTGTCATCACATTCCCAATGGTCTCTCCTCCTGTCATCACATTCCCAATGGTCTCTCCTCCTGTCATCACATTCCCAATGGTCTCTCCTCCTGTCATCACATTCCCAATGGTCTCTCCTCCTGCCATCACATTGATTACTTGTTCTGCTTATTTTTCAGTCGAAGGACAAGATGATGCGTGGGTCCAGACGAGGCTGTGTGCGTCTCAGGGTAAGGCTGTGACCTCTGAACTGTGACCTCTCCAGACAGGCCTAAGTGCAAGGGTTGGGCCATGGTGACATTCCCATATATAGAACCAATAATTTGATAATATATTACTGTCTACCAGACCATTATAGTGTGTGCAAAAAGAGGCCAAATGTATTCCTCTGTGTACTGTAAAAAGGGGGGTTTATTGTATAATTTCCTTCCCTGGCAAAATACTGCCCTGATCTATCTTGGTGATTTAGGTATAGTAACCCCCCTTCTTATTTGTACCATTTTGTGACAGATAGGTATTCTCTGGCCTGAAGGGTTAGGGTTTTGTGACAGAAAGACATTCTCCGGCCTGAAGGGTAATTACATGTGTCATGCAGTTCAACAGGAGCCATCAGACTGGATTCTTAGTAGCTGGTTTTGCCTGCAGCATACTAAGCAGATTTAGTGTGGCTGCTATTTGAATACCACCCACTGGGTGGCACTGTTGGCACTGTGTGTGTGGTTAAAGGTGGGAAGTAGGAAGTGATTGCTGTTTCATGTTCTTTGTTTCAGGACAGTTAAATATGCTCATACATATAAAAATAATTACATATAATTCAATGGTTTTGATGGTTGTTGCAACTATAAGACTTTATTACACTTTTGATTCATTTATATTTGTTTTTTTGTCTTTGTTAATAGTGCAGGGTTCCTATTATTACAGCTTAGGAACAGTGGAAGACAGTTAGGCCAGAGTTCCTAGTGTATGATGTTACCTGTAGTATTGTGTTACTAGCCTCTCACACAGTCACACACACAGTCACACACACAGTCACACAGTCATCAGTCACCGGTTAGGAACAGTGTCACACAGGTACTACAGGGATTCTGACGCCTCAAACCAACAATAAGGTGTGTGTGCGTGTGCGTGTGTGTGTGTTACTGCATTCTCATCCCCCTCTCTCCTCCTCCGTGTTTTGGTCAGGGAGCAGTGATCGGTATTGATGATGAAGATGACAGCACCTTCACCATCACTGTGGACCAGAAGACATTTCACTTCCAAGGTGACATATCCATCCATTACCCCCCTCTCCCTACGTATTCTTCATCCTCTCTCTCTCTCTCTTTCTCTCTCTCTCTCTATTTCTTGTATGCTCTCTCTCTTTCGTTTGCTCTCCATTTCTCCTGCATCCGCTGCGTTTTAAAGAGGTTGATTACACTGTCCCAGCGCCAGCTCACGCACACACACACACACACACACACACACACACACACACACACACGGTGCACGCTCACACACACACACACACACGTGCCTGTTCTCTGTGGGGCTCTGCTGTTTGAGAGGTTTATGTGCAGACAGTGGCTTACTCTCAGCATGTTCTGCTGCGTTGCTTTCACTACCAGGCTGGCTGTAGGACTACCAGGGGGCTGACTGTAGGACTGCCAGGAGGCTGTAGGACTACCAGGGGGCTGGCTGTAGGACTACCAGGGGGCTGTAGGACTACCAGGGGGCTGTAGGACTACCAGGGGTCTGACTGTAGGACTACCAGGGGTCTGACTGTAGGACTACCAGGGGGCTGTAGGACTACCAGGGGGCTGACTGTAGGACTACCAGGGGGCTGTAGGACTACCAGGGGGCTGACTGTAGGACTACCAGGGGTGTGGGGGGGCTGTAGGACTACCAGGGGTCTGACTGTAGGACTACCAGGGGGCTGTAGGACTACCAGGGGGCTGGACTTATTTGTCTGCAGAGAGTGCGAGAGAGAGAGCAAGAGAGTGAGAGAGAGTTAGAGGGAAAGAGAAGAAGAACAGCAAACAGATTGGTACAGACTGTGTTGGAGCAGCTCTGACCTGGTCAGCGCTTTGTGTTCCTGTGGGACAGAAGAAGGAGGAGGAGACAGCTGACCGTTTATCCTCCTCTGGGATTATTCTAATATTAATATTCATTATACTGCCGTAGCTTTCCCCTTCTCTCCTCTCCTCTTCGACCCACCTCTGCTCCACGGGGCCTGGCCTGGCCGTCCTCCCAGAGCCCCCCCCCCCCCCCATCAGCTTCGCCCAGCCTTGGAGCACAGCAGTCCAGTCCAGTCCAGTCCGCTGTATCCTCTCTGCCTCCTCGTCTCGAAAACAAACCTCATCTCTTTTTGTTTTCCATCT